>JABFFE010000365.1:0-78477 GCA_013623625.1 Fusarium setosum | reverse complement strand
CTCCAATCCTCATCCTCAGCCTGCCGTCGCGCGTCGGGCGACGCGTCAGACTCCGGTCCAACCGCCCCTGCCGCCAACAACATCGCACCCAACCGCACCGCCAAAGCATGAGACTGCTGTGCCGCCGCCTATTATACCGTCAGTGACGTCGATTAAAGCAACAGCTTCTCCAGAGCAGAAGCGCAGCCGCGGCCGCCCTCCGGCTCCGTCGCAACCCGTTACCGCGCCGATTCCTACGCAAACTCAAACTCAAACCCAAACCCAGACTTCACCTCCTGTCCTGCGATGGGCCCCTTTGGAACAACCAGGCCCAGCCATACGGTCTAGCAGACCAGCTATGGGAAGCATCCCGGCACCTCGGCCTGTGGTCGCCAGTCGGCCTCCCTCCGATCTGGTTGCGCCCGAGATTACATACCACGTCCCCCAAGCGCATCCAAACTCGTCGCACCGCACCTCGGCGCTCGTCCGACCTCATGGCCCAACGGCACAACCCCCGCGCATCCTCGAGCGGCCTCCTCCCCCAACAATAACACCAGTCTTTCCTCCCAAGCCTCCCGTGCCGCCACCCATGCGCCCGCCTCCACGAGCCGACCGCAATATCGATAAAGTCATGTTAGGTAATCTCTGCTTCGGAACGTGGTACCCTAGCTACTACGGAAAGGAAGTCCTTGGGGAATCATCCGGCAATGCTGGCAAGGGTGGCAGTAAGGACACAGGCGCTAAAGACCAGGCCTCGGGCGCCAAATCGTCTTCCCGACGGGACCGCGATCATCCGCCTGTACTCGAGCGTCTCTATGTTTGTCCAAGCTGCTTCAAGTACTCGAAAGAAATAGTTGCTTGGTGGGGGCACGTTGGTATATGTGAACGAAAGAGGGATGTGCCAGGTCGCAAGATTTACGTTCATCCCCAGGGACGGAGAAAAGTGCTCGTACCGCACGACACCAGAGCATCCGGAGCCAAGAGGCGTAAAGGCGAAGGAAACATACGATACGTTGAGGAGATTGTGCAAGATGAGGGAGAATGGAGCATCTGGGAAGTGGACGGCGAGAAGGACGGGGTAAGTCTACTACAACGGGACATTGTCATCACGTATGAGGAGGCACAATACTGACTTTTGCTCTCCCAGCTCTTCTGTCAAAACCTGTCGCTCTTCGCAAAGCTCTTCCTCGACAACAAGTCCGTCTTCTTCGACGTCACAGGCTTCAACTACTTCCTGCTCGTCTATACGCCTCCCTCGAATCCCTCCTCGGGGCCAGACCAGCAGCCAACGCCCCAAATCACAGGCTTCTTCTCCAAGGAGAAGATGTCGTGGGATAATAACAACCTAGCCTGCATTCTGATATTCCCTCCATGGCAGCGCAAGGGCCTCGGGGCCTTGCTCATGGGGGCTTCGTATGAGATATCGCGGCGAGAGGGTATTCTGGGTGGGCCGGAGAAGCCCATCTCGGACCTTGGCAAGAAAGGTTACAAGCGGTACTGGGCGGGCGAGATTGCGCGGTGGCTCTTGAGCATCGATACCGTTTCAGACGGGCCCGGGAACGAGCTTATCGTCGACTTGAACGACTGCAGCCAAGCAACTTGGATTCATCCTGACGACTGCCTCCAGGTGCTGCGGGACATGGGCGTCGCTCAAGAAGCCGGCCTGGGACCCGGTAAGCCCGAGGAGAAGACCGCCGAAGAGGCGGATGCGGAGGAGAATAAGACGGACGAGACGACGACAGCGCCAGCACTCGCGCCGGCGGCAAAGGAGGACGCAGACAAGGAGGTCAAGATGGTGCCGCGGGTGCGGGTAGATAAGCAAGCGGTCCGGCGATACGTGGCGGAGCACCGGATCAGCCTAGAGCGAATGTGTGATGCAGCAGGGTTTGTCGAGGGCTACGCCATTAAGGTGCCTGAGACCAAGGACACGGAGGATGAGGAAGACGAGTGACGGTTTTTAGATGGGCGCATGGTGGATGGACATGTGAAAATGCACGTATACAAACTTGTGCGATAGTGATACCCCTTGATGGAGTTAATTGAATTGACATTTATTTCACCATGGCATGATGACATGGCGTCTTGACAAGTTGCTCTAATGTGTCTCAGCCAGACAGAGCACGCGGCATCCAGGTCATCCTCTGAGGCGATGATTTGTGTGTGAACATATTCCATGTAGCTATGTATCAATTGAGTCTCTGTGCTTCTCAATGGCAGCTGACTGCATTCTCGTCTCGCTCTTGGAGATGCCGAGGCCATACTATATACCGCTAAGGCATGGCTATATATCTCTAACTCAACATCGGAGCCGATTCTAAGCCATTGGAGGCCGAAACAGATTCAATGCCAGCATCAACCGATCCGTACACGATGTAGCCACCACATTTTGATGCTCCGATGCCTCTCAAGATACTTTCGCAAAGGCAATGGCTCAATCTCTTACCGCCATCAGGCCCATCTCTTGCATCTCGGTCCATCTCGTCACCCATCTCTGCCGATGCCGCTGCTCCATGATGGTTCCAAAAAGGGCAAGGAGCTTGGACCATGCGCAACATTTTCACACAGGGCATCTTGGGCTCTGTCTCTCTGCCAGCGTCCGCCAACCCGAGATTGCCCTGTTCGACCTTCGCACGCCCCTCCTTATGCCGAAAATTTTTCGCCCGTTTGATTCTGGCTTGCCAGCATCCAGCATCACTGGACAGGCAGGCAATCCCAATCTCGGCAGCTCTGGAAGCCCCGGATGCCCCAGACTGTCATGCCATTGCGCATCTCACAGGTAATATGGAGAAGCCCTGTCCTGTTAGGCACTGAGCGAGCAATTGAGATCTCACTCCAAGATGAGGTCGAAAGATGAAATACGTATCGCGGGAGCAACAAAGGCGCGGCTGAAGCAAGGCTACCGTGACAGGTATACAGTGTGCCATGTGCCAGAATCACACATGCCCAACTGGCAGTCCCGTGGCTGTGGTTTGGTTATGCCAGGCTCAAGCCAACTTGACCTCTTCACCAGCTTGTGCCTCATTTCCATAGGCCTCGGTGGTCCCAATGGCCATGGGAGGTGCTGTGAATTCATCTCGTCGTGTCACACCGGCGTCAGAGCCATCCTTGACACCATTACAGGCATCGTCATCAAGTTTATCATCGCCAATGGATCAAGACAACCTCGAAAAAGTGTCGTCCGAAGCTTTCCAAGCAACCCTACCAGGCTGCGTCACATCGAAGCTCCCTAGATCATGTCGACTGGCTCTCGCTGGCTAGGCCACAGCAGCCACCCGCCACCGTCTCAACTTTGTCTTTGCGCACTGTCCTGTAGTCCACTGCCGCGCCCGCGCTCGTGGAAAAAATTTTCGTTTCCCGAACGTCCGACCCACTGTCATTTCCCAGCTTTTCTAGCAAACCGTTGTAGCCGTGAATCAGAGGAAGATCTAGCTGCCACCGGTAATAGACACGCTCAACAAAGCCATTGAGCGATGTCCGTTTTCTCCTTATGCTCAATTGATGATGTATAATGTCATGGAGTTTCATCCCGAAATGTCAATGCCAAGATGCCCGCAGGGGACTGACCGACTGTGGTCGAGCATCGGAGCTCGCTCGGGGGGTGCTACAGTCAAGCTCGAGACGTGCCAATCGTTCCAGAAATCGTCCTGCACTGTGCCAGGCTTGCATCTGAGATCTGGTGGACGGACGGATCATCTGTGCTTGTTCGGACGCCGGGGAACTTGCTTCGTTCGCTCTCAGCTCTGAATCCAACACCAAATCCACGACCTGGAGCTTCTCCTGCGATCCACCCACGTGGAAGATCCTGCCCGTGATTCGCTGATCCTGTGTCATGAAGCCGCCAAGTGGGCACTAGGCGTGTTCAGACCTACTGTGTGCAAGGTACTGTACACCCTCCAAGCCCGTGGGGGTGTGCTGTTCGCCCAAGACTGCCACTCTGTTCGTCCAAGGTGACCAATGGCTGTCCTTGCTCGGCATCCTCCTATGTCCAGGTACCGGCCGGACAGCCCGCTTGATATCAATTTGATGCCTTTTAGCCCCAGACAAGCGCCAGTACGAGGCAAGTACTTCATGCCAACGAGGTGCGACTGTTTTTTGTCTCCTGGCTTTGGTGGATTGGGGTGATATAGATGCCCGTATTGTCTATCTTGTCGTGCTGGCAATTGACGGGTTTGAGTGTCGCTTGGCCTCTTTTTCGTTGAATTTTGGCCCAGATGCGCTTCTTTATAGCCTCCGTCGGAAATCCGGTACGACCGTCGTTGTCCGCAGCCTGCAGAAACTTCGTTGGGTCCGCGGCGCCTTTTAGTCCAAGGTCGGTAGGGGTCCTTCGCTGTTCCGGCTTTGTCCCCCCTTCGTACCGAGCTTTTTCTCCATGTTGCGCGTTCCATCGCCGGCCCAACCCCTAGCTGGTGCTCATCGTGGCCCTTTCCCATGATTCATGGTCCACCCGCCAAGCGCGTCCCTCCGACTGTAAAAGCCTCAGGCCTTGAGGTGCTCCAGGCAAACCAGAGCAATCAAGTCTCAGCATTCTCGCAATTGCCTCCACCCGACTTCCTCCGACGGCTAACCAGCCCGTGTTGAGGGCAATCCCCTGGCCACATTCGCACCCGGGTTGGGCTTCCCCTTCCGCCCTTTGGCCAGCACCTTTTTGCTGGCAAGCTGGCCTGTCCGTAGCTGTGCTTTTGTATGCTTCGCGCTCTGTCGTAGTGCATGTTTGAGGTCGTCTTTCTCACCCGGCTCCCCCGTAAAAATGTCTCGTCCGGATTGATCGTTGTTCTCCTTCTCCCACCGTTGCCCCGGCTGACATCCTCACCCCCCTGACCCATATCCACCCGGGTGGGCCCACCTATCTTCACTTTCCTCCCGGCTCCAGACGCTTTCTCTCTTCCCTTTTCCTCCTCCCACTGCCGCCCTGTCTCGTGCTGAGCTCCGTATCTCTTTTCTTAAACCTCCCATCAGCCTCTTCCTCTTTCCATCTTCATCCATCTCCCCTCACACAACCATCACAATGGCCTCTTCTCGTGTCTTCGCCTCCCGCCTGGCCTCCCAGATGGCCGTCAAGGCCGCTCGCCCTGCTGTGCGTGCCCCTGTCGCTGCCGCCAGCAAGCGAACCATCTCTGGTAAGTTTTTGATGCGGCAAAAAATTTTCCTCAGGCTCAATTGAGCTCTGCCTGTGCCGAACCCGACTCGATCGAACTTCGCCCTCGGGATCAATTCGCTCACAATCGATTCAAGGCGCCGCCAGCCCTCTCCAGGCCATGAAGCGCCAGACTCTCCTCCAGGCCACCACCCGCAACGCCTTCCAGGTCCAGCGACGTGCCTACTCCTCCGAGATCGCCCAGGCCATGGTTGAGGTCTCCAAGAACCTGGGTATGGGTTCTGCCGCCATTGGTCTGACTGGTGCCGGTATTGGTATCGGTCTCGTCTTCGCTGCCCTCCTCAACGGTGTTGCCCGCAACCCCGCCCTGCGAGGCCAGCTCTTCTCTTACGCCATTCTGGGTTTCGCTTTCGTCGAGGCCATCGGTCTTTTCGACCTGATGGTTGCCCTCATGGCCAAGTTCGTAAGTTAACCCCTGGGCATGATCCGTCCGCTTGGCGCTACTGGACCCGAGACTGACAACAAGTCCCTTTTCAGACCTAAGTTATTTCCCGGCCAATTGGGAAGGCTCGTGCCGGATGATCGAGCCAATGATACGGAGAAAGCTGCTGAGCGCGGTGCTTGGTGCAGTGTCTTGAAGGTCCTGACACGGGTGCACTTGCCGCCAGCTTGCACGATAGAGGGGAGGTTGTCTTGTAATAGACGGGATAGAGAACTGGGAGGGACGTTGATCATAGGCACTTTCCTATGATGTAGTTGGGGAATTTCTGCGTAATTCCTCCCAGGGACCGACTTGTAAAATAAAAAGCCTCATTCATCCCGCTTCTTCCACAGTACCAAGAGATTTCCTTGTTTCATCACGAAACGTGTTTGCCAGCTTAGCAGTGACATTTTAGGCCATTATCTCATCAATTGACGTCTCAATTAGCTTTCAATCGATGACATCTTGCCGAACCGTTTCTGAGATCTGAGAGCTCTTGATATGAGGCAATTGCTCGTCTTGAGCTCCCGTGGGCCGGTGCCGGGGAAAATTGGCGCCTTAGCCGAGCTGGCTGGCAGACACTCACCTTGCCAGCTTAACCGAGTTGACCCGGGCCACTTGGCAATTTTCTGCTCAGGCCAACACTACAACAAGGCGGTCTCCCTAGGCGCCTGATGAATGCCTATGTTTCAAGGCACAACATCGCCATCGAGGTCTCTGCGGGATCAAGAATGCCCCCACACGGTGCAAAACTGGCTGTAACAACCGGGGTCGCTAGCTTTGGCACCTCACACAGGCCAATCGGCGGCATCGTAGGAGAGATTCGGGCTGAGCGTGTGGATCAAAGGAAGATTCAACAACCCAGGGGGCGACGATGTGGAGCTGGTGAGAGGTATGTAAGGAAACACAAGTCCACCTGATAACATTGCGGCGAGCTGAGCTGGAGTAGCCCCGAGGATCGAGCGGGTTCAGAAACACCTGGTCAATCAACCACCAACCAGTTCTGGGACATCCAGGTTCGACGAACGACATTTTAGAAAAGCCGATGGCCTTGCGAGCGAGTTGTCCATGACGATAAAAACGGTACTCGATACTAGACGGCGGGTGTGTCGGACGCTTCGAGATGCTGTTGCCGGTAACACTGCATGATTCCAACAGTTCCCGGCAAGACGAACGAACCGGATGGATAATGCGGAGAGACGACCCGAGCGCCACAACATTGATGATTCCCTTCGGAGTAGTACATGGCCAGGTGTCAGTGCTGTCGGGAGTTATGCTGTCCATGTTCAAGTGAATACCGTCTGTCTGGTACGTTACCGCGGACACACTCTCGCAACCAAGGATGTGAGAAGAGGCCGCCAGAAGTCGACTTTCGGAAAGGCCATGAATCATGGGAGTCGAACTGAAGGCCCCAACTTGAAACAAACGAGCTGTTGTTCCTGACAACACGACAAACTTTCGAGCATCGGCCAACAGTCTTGGATCTGATCGAGTTTGGAGGGGCCAAGATGAGCTGGTTATAAAGCGGTTCAAGTGAACAAAGGCATCCATCATATAAGAGCGACGGCCGAAGGTAGAAGGTTCATCACTTACGGCCGCAACTATGCATCGCCGCTAATACACACCTTGGACATCCTGGCAGGAGCCATGAGGTCTTGGGACATAGGCGTCCCTAATTCTCCAGGGGATGAGGGAATGCTACAACCATGGGGTCCACTTGGGACGTGAAGAAGACAACGAGGTCGAGAGACCCTTCGAAGAAGAAGCTTTGGACATACCTGGGCAAAGGATCATGATATCGAATCGGTGCCCTACTGGTGAGGAAATCGCCCTGGCATCGTGTTAGCATACTGCGATGGACAGTTCAATTGTTCAAGCCTTTACATGTCTTTTACTCACCCAGCAGATCAGATCGTCGCGTGCTCAAGGTCCACTCGACTCCACCGTTCGCACGATAGGGGCCAACAAGTCGTCGTCAGCCATTGGAGAGCCGCAACGACATGTCAATTGCGAGGGCATTCACCTCTCGATTGAACGACAAGATTCGACAACAAACAACGAAAGGTGGAGGAAAAAAGGGAAATAAGAACGCTGTTGCTTGGGTTTCATCCCGCTCAGCTTCCCCTCATCTTGTGTCACATGACCTGCCAGTCTTCCTGGCAACCCGCCACCGTCGTCCAAGCCCTTGTGTCACATCGACAAGGGGAATCGGGAAAGAACGGCCGTCGAGGAGAAGTGATTTGTCGCATGCGCGATGCAGGGCGCGCGGGACGAAGCAAGACAATGGGGGTGGGTGAGCCGCCGGGATTGGCTCTGTGCCATGAGGGTGCGTGAAAAGCAATCTGGCCGTGGTACGACGTTGACGGAGGCATCGGCAGAGAGTGAGCGGGCGATGAGAGAAGGCAATTGAGAAGGATGAGGAACGGCCTGCCCTTGCGAGTGTCGTCAAGGCCATGTCGACGCGTTTCTGCTGAGTGCTGACAGAAGCAAGTTTGAATAATGCCCTGGGTGAAGGTGGGAGATTGCCCGAGTCAAAAAGTGAGGGGAAGAAGAACGCCGTGGCTGCGTGGAGGAGATGAAGGGGGAAAACAACCGAAGAGAGGGTGCTGCATTTGGAAGGAAGCCCTGAGTTGGATGGCACCTTCCCGTTTCTTGCGATTGGCCATTCGCAACCTCGGGTCTTTAAAGGTGCCTCTGGGGGGGTTGCCTTCCAATGAATGTCATTCGAGGAATCCCCCCCCGGCGTCAGCAAGAACCTAAATGGACGCGTGGTGATTTGTCAAAGCGCAAGGGGAGAAGACACACAATTGTCCGTACTTGGGTAGGTACATCTTCCCAAGAGACATCCATCATTTCCGACAGTCGAGAAGGGCCCTCGACTTTTCACTCCATCCAAAGGTGACTTGAATCTTTCTTTCCCTCCTTCCACTCGGTTCTTTACTTTCCAATTGACCAAGTATATCGACTTTATTTGAAATGCCCTGGCACGCGACACTCTTCTCTCCCCCCTTTGCCTCTGTGACTTGCGTCGAGTCGCCTAAAGCCGGCAGTTGCATCCACAGTCCTAACGAAAGCGGGGGTGAAAATCCGGGGTAGCAAGGCAGGGCGCACGGGGGAACCCTTGCTTTGTGTGGAGTTGGTTTGGCACTGGCATTCGCTAGGCGCCTTCGGGTCTCGCGGGCGGCATGCCGGTGGGTTTTGCCGTGCCGCAGTCAAAGCGCCCCATCGTTCGATCACGACGTACGAGTGCGTCGATTGGTAATGAGTCGTGTTTGAGGGCACGCCTAATGTTGCTTCTTGAGTCGTATTTGCCTCTACTTCTGTCAATTGCCGTGGGATCAGCCGACAATTGATCGTCGGTGCGCTCGGCAATACATGCCCCGGCTGGTCTGTGTCTCAATGCTGGGATTGCTGCAGATTTCGACACACGACACACATAATAACAACAACAATAAAGGCATCCCTGGATATTGACTTTCCAAGATACCCTAGTATATACGTCGAGTAATTACACACCACAATAAAGCACATGGATTAAAAAAAGACAAGTAAATATTCATAGACTCATCTATTCAATGGTCTAATATGCCCCGTAACTCCTATGGCCGCCGTGGTTACCCGGTACCCTTCCCCTCCAAGCTCATTTTCTAAATGTCGCACTGCGCTCTCCCCTGACAGGCGGCGCTTTGCGTGCCCCCTTGATCTCCGTGTCCGCAGATTTGGAATAGGGATCGAACACCTTCTTCTTCGCCTTGCCATCTGCCTCGGTGCCCTGCGACTCTCGGGCGGCGTGCAATACAGAAGTAGCCGTGCTATAGTCGAAAGGCACGGCGTCGTACTTCTTCTCCTTCTCCTTCTTCTTCTCCTGTTGTTTCAGTTTCTTCTCCTTCTTCTGAGCCTTGCGGGCCTTCTTGGCTTCCTGTTGTCGAGTCTGCTCTTCCTTGGCCTCCTTGTGTTGGGCCTTGCGCTGCTTTCGACGAGCGCTACGAGACGTCTTCTTTTCGGGTTCATCCTCGATAGCAAGGACTCCATTATCCTGCTGCATATCCTCGTCACTGTCCGAGTCCGACTCTTCCTCGCTCGAGCTGGACTCCCCCTCGACCGCCTCCGACTTTCGCTTCTGCCCCCTCTTCAACGTGAATTCCTCGTCAGGATTCTCCTCAGGCACAGCATTGCCCATTGTATCCTCCACGCCCACGGGCTCCTGAGCATTTGTGGCCGTTTCCTCGGTGGTCTGACCGCGTTGAATGTCTCCCTCAGCCGAGCCCTGTTGAACAAATCTCTGCCAGGGAAAGGGAACGACGTCCTCCTGTGCGTCGGATACCTGCGTCGAAATATCCCACTGAGTGCTGATAGGCATCTCTCCAAATAACTGTGACCGAGTCAGTCGGCTGACCGTCACTTCTCCATCAAGGTCTGGTAACTTGGTAGTTTTCCTGGCAACCATGGGAAGGCCGTTCTTTCGCAGCGGGTCCGGCGCCATCGAAGTAAAGAAGTGAAGCAGGCTGGGGCCGCCACGGGCCTTGGCGTCCCTGATGCGTTCCCAGATCTCGTTGAATCGAGGTCTCGCCAGGGGCGCATTCAGAGGGAGTAAACTATGCAGAGCCTTGGCATCGGGTGGGTTGATTCGAGCAATTTCTGCAGTATCCCTGGTGCTGAGTACGTAGCTGGGATTCTCGTCCTCCTTTCGGGCTGTGTCGTCTCTCCATTTCCACATGGCTTTGAAAACAGCGAATTGCTCGCCGTCAAAGGCCAGATGCGAATGCTTAAAGACATATCCATACCACCCTCGGGAGCCTTCACCTGTCTCCTCGTCGTAGCCCGGATGTTCGAAACGGGAGAGCGAAAGTTCCCTTGACTTCTCAAGTGCACGCTGGATATAGTTCATCTCAGGCTTTCTCCTATCCGACGCGGCGACAAGCTCGTTTCGTACCCGGTCATAAATGTAGAGTAGGTAGTGAGTGTCTGACCGAGCGTAGTACATCATTTCTTCAGGTATCGGCCTGGAAGCGAGTTAGCTTGGTGTTTCTAAAATAAGGCCATGAAAACGCACCGCATCCTCCAATCTGCCAATTGGTACTGCTTGTCTGCGTCAAAGTCGACAAACTTGGACAGGAGGAACGCTAGGCTTCTCGCCGAATACTGTAGCTGCTCGCACGCAAAATATGTGTCGAATAGACCATTTACGTAGAGCCCCAGATCTCGTTGTAGCCACACCATGTCCATGTACGCGCCGTGGAAGACCTATTTCGATCAGCGGACTACTTTCAATACTTTGCGTGTAAATGTGTAAACGCACCTTGACAATGTTTGGGTCGGCAAAAGCCTGATTGAGGACCTCGAGCTTGTGACGCCAAGGCTGCAAGGTATCCACGATCCAGTCCTTTTCTCGTGTACTGATCTGCATGAGACAGACGAGGCCAACGTAGGTCCTGTAATCATGATGTTCCAAGTCGACCGCGATCTCCTCTGCCTTCTTGAGCTCCTCGAGCATCTCAAGAACGCCCTCATACGTGTCGACCCATGTTGCCTGTGTTGTATCAACCGGTTGGTACATGATGGGCTCTGCTGTCTCGAAGACTCTCTTCGGATACTCCATGCGGACGATCTCGTGTTCGTAGGGATGTTGATATCTGCATTGATGTCTAATGTTAGTAAACGTTTCAAATTGCACTATTCAGGCGCTCCCTAGAGCACCAAGAAGGCCAAGAAGTGCTTGCCGCGGCTAAGCTTGATGAGTGCAGACGTACTGTGGTGTACCGGATTCGTTAGGAACTATGCTGAGACTGTCCTCCAAAGAAGCCTTCGCATGCGGTTTCGAGGTTAGGATCGGCTTCCAGGGGGACGAGGGAAAATTGTCGGGCTGTCGTTCAAACTGAAGCTGAGGTTTGGAAATGTTGGCGTTTCGGATGACCTTGTTTGTCGACTTGGGTCTCTTGGACTTTGTCGCCTGAATATGTCAGCAAAAGAGTGGTTTGCAAGATAATGCTAGACCTACAGGATCGGTCGCTGGAGGCTCCTTTCTCTTGACCAGGCCTGTGTACTCGTCCAGGGCTGTGTCGGCCTTCTCGAGTGCTGAATCGACGACATCGACGACCCCCCTCCAGTTCATCTCGATGTCTTCCACATCTTCTAGCTTGGGCGCCTTGACGCCACAGGCTCTTCCCGCAGATTGTAGCAGTCGCGTAGAGAGGTCGAGGATTCGAGACGTCCTGTCTTCGAGTTGTTGGCCAACCTCGGGGTTGACTGTGCGCTGGAAGCTCAGATCTTCGGCGGCGATGCGGTTGACAGTCTTGACAGTTGAGATCAGAGATTTTTGAATACTCTCCTGAAGCGACTTGAAGTCCTGGGATGGCTCCATGGCTGCGACGAGAAATGCGCGTTGCGCCGAGAGAGAAGGTGACTTTGCGTCGTGGTCGCGATGCGGCGTTGATTCTCGAAAAATTCCACGGATAATTGAGTTGCGCTTATCGATAAGACAAGGTCGGATAGGTACCTTGCTTTAGCTCGCCCTAGGTACCTACGTGGACCGGACCATCGCCTTTCTTCTTGTCGCATTCAACAATGATATCGACGTCGGGATTGGAATAGAAATGAAATTATCATCAATTGAAGTCATTGCGTGAAGAAAAATGGTAACAGTCACGTGCCGTTACGGATGCTGTTCGACACAGCTTCTTTGTTCACCAACAAGCTAGCCAATCACTTAGAGCGTATTGGTGACACGCCCGGCCTCGACTTGCATTCTTGTTAGACCAGGTCATCCAAGAGAAATATGCCCAGTGATTCCCGTTCCTGTCCCTAAAAATGGTGCAAGCGAAACGTTATGAAATCCAGTAGCCGGGTACCGGCCCGACGGTTATGTGCATCGTGACAATTGTGGAACTCGTAACAGCCGGAGGGTTACAATCTGGAGACCATGCCGAAACCAGACTCTCCGTTTTCTTCTTTTGCAGCCTTTTTTCTTCGTCGACGTAAATCCAGGATGTTCTGCTCCGGCCAACAACCTGATCAAGGCACAAACATGGTCCTGTCCTTGACGTCGATTGGTTGGTTGGCTGTGACAAGCACACAGCCCACTCCCTTGCTTGGCTTCGGGATATCTTGATAACCCAATCCAAGCTAGCACTGGCGGTTGTCGTCAAGCCCTGTATTTTCGGATGGTCCTGATGAATCTGGACATGACGCCTCATCAATGCGTCACTTTTTAGCTAGAACGAACGACTGCCTAGCATGCTACCATGCCAAGCTAACAATCGTCCGTGTTGATACTGGTGCCGTTGTTCGACCAGTTTCTGCAAGAACCCGAGCAACACTGCGAACGACCGTGATGCCCGTATGATGTCCGACCAATTGATCCAGTGTTCCGGCATCACCTCCGGACTACACTCCGGGACGAGCCTCGGGAGCTGGGGGCTGCGGGAATCACTAGCAGCGGACGCACAAGAGTGGATAGAGCGCGGTTTTGTAACTTGACCTCGCCTCCCAACTGGAGGCTTCTCGATGCCACTGCTGATTAAACGTGCAGTACCTCGTGGCTAGGTGACAGGTGCATGGGAAGAAGCTGGATCTGGCTTTTTCTTGTGGTCCCCCGAGTTGATAGTGACACCGTCCAGGACGCGCACCAGTCAGCGGCAAAGTACTGGTACTTGAGGCTTGCCATGTGCCTGGCTGACGATGCAGATGTTCCCTCCACCCTCAAGAAAACGGGCCGGGTCTCGATTTGAAGCTGGTCCGCGAATAGACGGCCACCGGGAGACGGGAGCCATCGGCTTGCGGGATAATTATAAAGGCAACAGGAGGAGGGAGTTCTTGGGGAAGGTCTGCTGCAGTACAAGTTGGAGTGTGTCAAGCCCAGCATTGGACCACATCGCTTCAATCAAGACGTCTTTGCACGTGTCGTGACTTTAGTCGACAGCCGGTCGATTTTATCTACACCATCATCAAGCCGATCCCGTCCCGTCTGCAACGGTCCCGGGAGGCAGGTACAAGGTACGTGCTAGTTCGAGGGCAGTTTCCCAGGTGCCCGTCGACAAAGTTGCCCCTCACTTTCCATTTGCTGCCCCCCTCAACTGGCATTTCCCCTCCGAGGCCTCTTTCTGTTTCTTTCTTGTTTCCATCCTCTTCTGTCTTGGAAGTATTTAGACCTTTCATCACCATCATCATCACCCTCCTCCCTCGCCTTCTCGAACCAACGCCCTTGCACCATTAGACAATTGCATCATAGGGCTTCCTCTTATCAGCGCACGAACTGACTGATAACATCAACAAAGAGGTCCTTGCGCCTTTCACATATCGCCGGCCTCGGTCGTCTCCAATAAATCGCCTGACCTTACGCGCAGTAGCGTCATCGTTTCGCTGGCCCAAGACCCAAGCTCCTTGCGCTAACTCCACCGCCGGGGATCTACGCCTGTCGGCTCTGAGCCAGCTTCCAGTCAGCTCCAAGCCAGTTCCCTGCCCCTCCACGGACCATCGACGCCGTACACAAAGAACCGTGACGAGACCACTCTTTCGCTTTTTTCAAGCTTCCCCTTTTTGATCCCACGGCCGTCGAGACTTCATATTCGCAACACACTCTCCGCGCACAGCCATCATGCCCGGCACCGTCGACGAGAACGGCCAGGCCGTCCCAGGCCGCCTGCTGCTGCTCTCCAACCGACTGCCTATTACCATCAAGCGCTCCGAAGATGGCAGCTACACCTTTTCCATGTCTTCCGGTGGACTGGTTACCGGCCTCAGCGGCCTCAGCAAAACCACTAGCTTCCAATGGTATGGTTGGCCGGGCCTCGAAGTCCCCGAGAACGAAGTCGAGGGTATGAAACAGCGACTGAAGGAAGAATACGGCGCGCATCCCGTCTTCATCGACGATGAGCTTGCAGACAGGCATTACAATGGGTTCTCAAGTAAGTCGCCCGCATTCTAAACAAGTAGATAATACGCCATGCTAAACAAGACCTTTTCAGACTCGATTCTCTGGCCCCTCTTCCACTACCACCCCGGCGAGATCACTTTCGACGAGTCTGCTTGGGCCGCATACCAGGAAGTAAACCGTCTTTTCGCCAAGACCGTCATCAAGGATGTTCAGGATGGCGATCTTATCTGGGTACACGACTACCACCTGATGCTTCTCCCTCAGATGCTGCGCGAAGAAATCGGCAAGTCAAAAAAGAACGTCAAGATCGGCTTCTTCCTCCACACCCCATTCCCCAGCAGTGAGATCTACCGAATTCTGCCTGTCCGAGAGGCACTGCTTACCGGTCTTCTCGACTGCGATCTCATCGGATTCCACACCTACGATTATGCCCGCCACTTCCTCAGCAGCTGCTCTCGCATTCTCGAGTGTCCTACGACCCCCAGTGGTGTTGACTGGAATGGTCGCTTTGTGACGGTTGGAGCTTTCCCCATCGGAATTGACCCTGATAAGTTCGTTGAGGGACTCAAGCGACCTAAGGTTCAAGAGCGTATTGCTGCCCTCAGCCGCAAGTTCGAGGGTGTTAAGCTTGTCGTTGGTGTCGATCGTCTGGATTATATCAAGGGCGTTCCCCAAAAGCTGCACGCTCTCGAGGTGTTCCTCACAGAACACCCGGAGTGGATTGGAAAGATCGTTTTGGTTCAGGTTGCTGTTCCTTCACGACAAGATGTGGAAGAGTATCAGAACCTCCGTGCTGTGGTCAACGAGCTGGTCGGCCGTATTAACGGAAGATTCGGCACCATCGAGTTCATGCCCATCCACTTCCTCCACCAGTCTGTAACCTTTGATGAGCTTACTGCTCTATACGCCGTATCCGATGTCTGCCTGGTGTCTTCCACCCGCGATGGCATGAACCTGGTCTCTTATGAGTACATTGCTACGCAACAAAAAAACCATGGAGTTATGATTCTCAGCGAGTTTACGGGTGCTGCACAATCTCTCAACGGTAGTCTTATCGTCAACCCCTGGAACACGGAGGAGCTTGCCAACGCCTTGCATGACGCCGTCACTATGAGCCCTGAGCAACGAGAGGCCAATTACAGGAAGCTCGAGCGATACGTCTTCCAGTACACAAGTGCTTACTGGGGTCAAAGCTTCGTCAGTGAGATGACCCGCCTCAGCGCCGAAAGCGCTCAGCCCAAGACCTTGCGCAACGTCTCTGGTGCTGTAGTCAGCCTGGGCGAGAAGGTTCAACAAGTCGCTGGCGATGTCGAGAAGAAGGCCGAGAGCCTACTCGGTATTGAGGAGACCAAGGAGCCCGAGTCTATCAACCCACAAGCCGATGGATCAAAGAAAGAAGATGCGCAGCGTGCTGAGTCATCAACAGCGCCCTCACAATAAATAGAGTTTGTATTTTAACAACGGAACATGGATATGAAAGGACGAGTTCATGAGTTTGGGTTAAAGCGGTCATGGGTTGGGATATCTTTACTTTCTGTTTCTCTTTGCAATAAAAAAATGAAAATGGCGCCCATGTCCAGCATACTCCGTGCTTAACTTTCGGGAGTGTATAGAGTCTATATACTCGTTCACGATGAGGATGTTTACGTTTAAAGATTTGATATTCTTGGTATTGCTATGTAGTGAAGTATTAAATGATGTTTTCTTGATACGAATCCATCATTCTCATGTGAAATATCTAACTACGCTATAGCTGCCAAATGCACTCTCCTTGATTGATCTAGCAGGACAATGTTGGCATAGAAACACTATCGTCAATTCTTGCACGCTGTCGTTACTAACTGTAGCGCTTGTTACTTGCGTGATACATGAAGAAGAGTCAAAGTTGATTGCGACGCAGGTGCATCAGCAGCTGGTATCTAAACAAAAACATCAAGGTCTGAACAACCCATGCCGTACAAATTCAAAGTCCACCAAACTCCCCATCAATCGGATCTCATGGCATGTGTCCTCCCTGTAATTCCTAAAGTGTCCTCCTCATCTGCCCAATCAAGACTACCTGGCAAACTTGTTTCCTGGCCTGTTCTAGTAGGGTGCGTTGACGATGTCATCCTTGCCTAGCTTATATCGACCGCTCTCTCGAGTGCCGACACGACCAGAAGCTCTACGTGAGTCGCTGAGTCGGATGTCACCAATGATACTCTCCCGAGTGGGCTTTTTCAAACTCTGCTTGGCAACCATATTGACCTCGTTGGGGAGGGCAACAATGACGTTCTTATCAGAACCAAACTTGAAGTCGTCGGCCTTGACCTCCTCTTCGTACCGCTTGATCTTATAAGGTGCCTTCATGCCACGAATGACTCGCTTCAGATTCCATTCGATGATATAAGGACCCGTGGCGGTAATAATACTTGTCTCCTCAGTTCCCTCACCAGTGTTGAACTTGGCAGGGGTGAACGAAACAGGCTTGCCGGTCTCGTGGTAGAACTGAGCCACGTGTTCAGGGGTGAGCGCCAGGCGTTTAGGGTGAGGCTTGGAATCGGCGGCGAAAGGCTTTTCGAAGCCAAGTTTGCCTTCATTCTTGCCGGACTTCTGCTGGGCATCGACAAGGAGAATGTAATTCTTGGTGGTACCCAGGATCCATCGACCATCAGCAGAGACATCCATACCAGTGATGGGGTCACCAAGAGCGGGAAGCTGCGTCTTGGCGCGGATTCCAAGGCGGTCAAAGAGACGAATGTCTCCCTTGTTGCTGGCAACGGCGATGTAGCCCTTCTCGGTGGTGGCAAGGGAAGAGAAGTCATTCTTGGAAGCATACTGCTTCATGTCGGAGTCAACGAGCTTGTTGCCAGACAATCGAGGGTCAACGCGGTAAAGCGCGTTGTTGGAGACACCCAAAAAGGTCTGCTCAGAAGTCATCTGAGCAAACTTGTTCTCGGGCGCAAAAGTCACGACAGGAATGTCGTCATGAACCTTCCACTCGTCAACGACCTTGCCGTACTCCAGATCCATGCGGTAGAGCTTGTTGGGGTCGATCTCATTCTGCAAAATGAGGTCGCGGTCCTCACTGTGCAGCATGACCTTCTTCGGGTTCATCAGCTTGCCGCTAGGTGTGGTAACCTTGGAAATATTGGTAGAGAACTCGAGGTGGTTGTTGGGCGTATGCTTGAAGACACCAATCTTGGAACCACGGACGACAAAAGAACGATCATGCTTGTAGCCGACCGCCAGTTGAGAGTTGACCTCTCCGTCGGCATTTCTGGGAAAGGAGCTATCATTTTCTTCGTCCGTGTCGTACTCCTCGTCTGGTACACGATCGTCCTCGATTTCCTCTTCCTCCTCCTCCTCCTCCTCTTCTGTACTAGGAGCATCCTCCATAGTTAAATCTCCAAAAGAATCGAGGACGTACTCGCGCTCCTTGTCTTGCATCTTGGTCCACTTGGTCTCGTTGAGCTTCTCCCAGATGGCTTGCATGATAGCCTCCTGGAACTTCTCTAGGGATGGTTGGTCCTTGAACCGGAGAAGCCAAGATCGGGCAGTGCCGTCATTGCTAAAGTGGTTGAAAACGAAGGAGAGGTATTCAAAGTCGAACACGGGGTTGAAGTCGGCAACAACGGGAGTGCCCAGCCAGGCCTTTTCAGTAGCCTCGATTTGGAGCCAGTATTCCCACTTGCCAACTTCAGAGACTGTAGCGATGACCGAATCATCTACGAGGACGAAGTGGCCAGGCTGAGGATCGAAGAGATGCAGCTCGGCGGTCACGGCCGCGTAAATCTCAAGGGCCTCAGGAGGGTTGTCTGCATCGGGGCCAGTCAAGACGGGCGCTTCAATCTCCTGCTCGGGAACCGAGGCAGGCTCGCGCTTGGCGGCCGAATTGGCAGTGTTCTTGGACAACATGTCGTCGACAGACTCGATGGACCGAGCAAGTGTAGGACTGTGGATGGGACTGGCGGGCGGGATAGGTTCTTCCTCCTCAAACTCGAACTGCTGCAAGTCTCGGTCGGAAGCGGTGGTATGGGGTTTGCGATACTTGCGCTCGTACTGGCACTCCTGAGCTACGCGCACAAACTGCTGGACCTGGGCTGGGGTGACGGAGTTGTCGCAAACAAATTGGTAGATGTCACCAGTGTCACCGCTGAGGTCCTTCCAAGCCAGGACCTTGTCGCCGCTCTCTCGGATCTCGACACGGAAGTGTAGTGCCTCGTCGAGCAGGAAGGTCTTCTCGTCCTTCTCAGAGGCAAGGGCGTCGATCTCGGCGTCGTCACCCTCTTCCTCAGCAAGAAGCTCGGCCTCGCCTTCTTCAAAGACACGCTGGACAACGAGCTGGTATTGAAAGTCTTGGTTGGTGCGACGGATGCGGATGGTGGAATCTTTGAAGATGAGTTCGGAGTAGCCCTTGGGCGATAGAGGACGGACGAGGTAGAGTTGGCCTTGGGGCAGCTCTATCAATGCTTCTTGTGTGCTTGAACCGAAGATGAGCTTGCCGACTAGAGGAGGGGCGAAGTGTTAGCCATTAAACATGCGAGAGGTAGGAGAGCGCCAGGCGATATGGGCAAGGGCAGGGGCAAATGAAGGAAGTCAAAGAAAAGTTGCAGATGTCAGCTGCGACCGGGAGGCCAGGTCGGGACACCAGCCAGTCGTCTTTGTCCTTGTGCTGGAGAAGCGGACGCTGGTTGGGGATGATGCGGGGCAGCTACTTACCATTCCGTAGAACGAACATGCTGGCCGTGAGAGCGTCTTAGCAGAGAGAGGCAGGGAAAGAGTGTGCGATTCGTGTGCTGGTATTGATGACTCTTGATAAAGAAGTTGCGGCACAGTTCATGAAAGAAGTTGTATACGAAGGGAGAAGGGGGAGAAGAATAAAAGTAGGGAAAGTTGATGATGCTCTTGGCGCACGGCAGCTAAAAAGAGTGTGACGTGACGGTAAGGCACGGGCTGGCAGGCAGAACTACCTCCTTCCTGCAGGTAGCCTTGGGATGTACCTTGAAGGAAGAAAGGCAAGCAGACGCGACCGGCCGTTTTGACGGGTGGCAATGATAGGCCCAGAGGGTAAAAAAAGAGATCAACAAGCCAAGTTTAAAGCGTGCGGGAAGAGACAGCGTGCGTCATAACAACCTGTGGTGGAAGGGTCCGCGGCTGCCCTCTTTTTTGTGTACTTTTCTCTTAGCTCGTTGCATTCCCTGGTTGGAGGGGTGAAAGAAGAAGGAGGGGTCGTTTTCGCCACACAACTGCCGTGCGCCCAACAAGGGTTTCATGCGCCACACTTGGGATAAGTCCATTTTGGCGACAATGACGTTGCCCACTCGTTGCTGTTTGACACTGCGTGGTATCACTGGTTATCAGATATCAGATGACCTCCTATTTCATGTTAAAGAGAGCTGAGAAATGGCGATACTATCTTGCATAGTTTTGCTTGCCGAGATTAGGCACGCAGCACATCTGAATCTTGGCATGGGCTGTTTACAACCAAGAATTCTCCCATGCATGATTTCATAGCAACTATTCCTGAGTATCTGGCTCTGGCCAGTGACGGACACCTACTTGCAGAATGCAGTCTGAGCGCAAACACCCACTGTATCATATAACACATCAAACGAATGTCTTTGTTCTACTCCATCACAGCTCTTCAGGTTGGACACGGATGCCCTCCACCTTTTCCTCTGCCGCGGGCTTCTCAAGCGGCACTTCTTTCTCAGAGGTAGAGACCTTTTCCGGGTTAGATCTAGCAAGATCGTCTGCAACCAGCCGTGCCACATTCATTCCCATCAGAGCACTCGTCTCCATAGTAGAGATGAAGCTCTCAATGCCAGACGTGTAGTATACTCCGTCCCCAATGATGGGTTCCTCGAACGTGACACGAGGCAGCTCAAGGGGATACGAGTAGAATGCGTGCGGATAGTACCACGAAATAGGCTCAAAAGTGGTCTCCTCGCTCTTACCCTTGCCAGAGACAATAGAATCAGGGATCTCGGTACCCAGGAGTCTGCTCAAGAACTCAGCAGTCACCGGCTCAGCGGAAAAGATCTTGTACGCGATCTCCCGCTTGCCTGTCTTGGGGTTGGTGACAGGCCTCAATTTGCTGACCGAGTAGAATCCGGTGCGGCCAACGCCCTCTGCACCTTTCTTTGGTTCCTCATCCTCGGCCAGCGTTGTATAAACAGTGCTGGGGACGTTGCTTCCAGGCTCGAGGCCAAAGAACTCTGGGTGAAGCTTCAGTGGTGAAGCGAAGAGCGTGACGTGGAGCTTTGTGTAGGGGATCTCATCGATCTCACGTTCAAGAACACCCTCGCCGGCCTTGATGTTGCTGAACTGCCATGGGTTTGCAATGACGACGTTGTCAAAAGCGACTCCATACTCCTCAGGAGTGCCCTCGGAGTTTGTATCCTTGGTCGAGATGACGTACTTGGGAGAGGATGTCTCTGTCTTCTTCTGCGCCGTGTTTATGGAGGTTACGGTTGAGTTTTGGTAGATAGTCGCACCACTGGCTCGCACCATCTGTTCAAAGATGCGCCAGTTTCCAGTGTCGACGGAAACGGCACCATCGGTTGCGAATGAAACCTAATTACCCGTCAGATTCAGGTACCATATGCAATTTACATGATTCTACTCACCAAGGTCTCCAAGCCATGAATGTAGGCCAAGTTGGAGGCATAGTTGACTCGCGTAGCCGCCTGGAGGATCTCTCGACCAAAGCGAGGATCGATCTTCTATCATGGACGTCAGCAATGGCTAGGCTTCTAGCCAGCAGGTAAGACTTACATTCCCAGCCAGCACCTGCTCCCCCGTGATGCCCGTGATCTGGGTCAATCCCATTTCTTCAGCACATTCAGACAGCGACTTGAAGGGAAAGTAGGGCGGTCCGTAGAGCGACAGAAACTTTTGCACCATGGCGTCCACGGCGCTCTTGGCCCTGTAGGGCGCGAGGCCGTACTTCCAGAACAGCTTGGCCAGGTCCCACCACGGAGAGGACCCCTCAGCGGTTTGGTAGACAAACTCCTTGCCGTCCCAGATGGCCGTGATGTCGCCCTTGTCGAGGCGGTTGGGCTCGCTCACCGGGAGCTGGAACCGCTCAGTTGCATTGTAGAGGATGGCGTTGACGCTGACAAAGATGGACGCGCCGAGTTCAATAGGCTGAGAGAGGTCATCGTATGCAGGGACGGTGAGAGAACGACCGCCGATGCGATCCGTCTTTTCAAAGATTGTGATGTTGATGGCGAGGTTCTGCTCCTCGGCGTATCTCTGTAAATGATAAGCCGCTGACGACCCGGCCGCTCCGGCTCCTACGGCTCATGTCAGTTTGGTCCATCCGACGTGACGACACAAGGTGATTGGAATTATAGGAGAAAAAAAAATGATGGAATTGGGTGGCCTCCAAAGCAATGAATGTAGTATCACATGCATGCCGAGACTTGTACGAACCGATAATCGCGACGTTCTTGACGTCGTCAGCTCCACACGAAACGCCGGCGAGCGCGCCGAGCACGGCCAAACGCGAGCTCCACGAGAGATGCATGTTTCTCAATGGCAAAGCTGGAAACTGTTGGTAAGACTCGAATGACCTCTGATGGAGAGGAAAATATAGAGACAAGGTGAGGAGCTCTCACCGCGTCTTGTACAAGGTACGCAGGCAGTGACGTGGAAGCGGTAGACAGTGAGGTGACATGACTCTCACGTGATGTTGTGATAGCCTATTTCGACGCTGACGGAATCTCGCAAATATGTTGGTTCGTAGCCTTGGCTACAAGGCGATTCTAGATCCGGATAAGAGAGTCTCAGGATGGTCCAATGATGTGTTAGTTATAAAGTGGCTTATTACTTGGTCGGCGTCTTTCACATAAACGGTTGACTGTTCGTTCAAACTCACTTACACGACACAGAGCAGGTATATCGTATCATATTATCAATCTAGGTACTCAGGGCTATACCAGAGGGCAATCTATCTTCAGCTTACCTCAATTTAGGAAATCAGTCGAGCAGACCAGCTACCCCAGCTTCTGCATCATCAACGGCCTTCACACTCCGGAGAGGACAGGCCTCAGTGTTCTGGAGAGCCTCCTTTGCACGGCGGTCGACATCTCTCTCGCATGTCTTGCGCTTCTTGGCAAATTTCCGCCCACGCTTCTTCTCGAGCTTTGCCCAGCATTTCTTGGCTGCTCTGTCTCGCTCCTTCAGTACGCAGCGTTGCTCGAAGTCAACGCCATGTCCTTCTTCAGCGTAAAGCTCGTCCTCCGTCTGGTCGATTTTATCCGTCAGGAGGGCAGACCAGACTCGGTTGCAGAAGCAGACCTCGTGCGGCATTAGAGGCTCCAAGAAGAGTGCGATCTTGCAGAAATCCTCGATGCATTCGCAGACACAAGATCCGTTGGCCGTTGCTCTAACCAAAAGCTTCGCATGGGCTCTGGCGAGTTCAGGGCGGAAACGGTAATGCAGTTCCTCCTTGAAGGCCTCCAGGTCCAGACCACGGCACATGTAGCTGTGTTCCTGTAGAGTCATGCCGGTCTCCATGATTGCGGCGTGACCGGGCGAGACCTGTTGACTGATGGTAAAAGGCGTGAGGACGGGTCTATTTATACCGTTTCACAGCATGGTCTTGTCCCGGAGTTCTGAACATTTGCAGTGTTCCTTGTTCTCAACCAACTCTGCGAACAGCTTGAGGTATTGATACAAATGCATGCTTAGCACGCCCGGAACAAGCAATTTCTACCCATACATGTCAAGCTCACTTATTCAAGCACGAGATCGATGTTATAATAATAAATTGGTATCTCAAAATAGTGCCCACACTTCGAGTCCGCTGTCATTCCTACTCGTTAAATTCTGACAATAACCATACTAAGGCTCACGCTTTTGTCCGCAATCAACCATCTCATAACATCCTATCCAGGGAATCATTATCCTTCCTCTCGTAACGCCTAGCTAAATGCATGCGGGCTATTCAAGCCCCCCGAACAAAAGACAATATTCTATGGCCAGAAATCGAGACCATATCAAACCTTGGGAAAAGATATTTGCTTCGCACACTAGGAAACCAACCAGCTTTTCCAGCTCAATTTTGGGTAACTCATCAACCCCGTTGAAATCGTGAACGTATATATGTTTAATGTGATAAATGCAGTGTGTGCGGTGTGGTGTTTAGGAATTGTCCTCACTGCTGCTGCTGTAACCACTCTCAACTGCTCCAGCAGTAGCAACTGAACTGTTATCTTTGGAAAGCGCAGGGTCTGCGCTGGTACTCTTGCTCTCCCCACGAGCGGTTCCCGCAGCCGCAGCAGCACTGCTAGTACGGCGAGCGGCTTGTCGAGGACGATTTGGCAGCACCTTGGCGTCTCGGTTGACGTCGTATATGTTGTGATCAGGTGAATCGTCAGGTTCGTCGCCCTCCTCATCACCGCTGCTAAGATCGACACCGTCAGGGTAGCCATCAGAATGATGCGTCACCACTCGTCGTCCTACGAGGTTCCTCAAGGATGGCGACTCATCAAGGTCGTCAGAGGTTTCCTCGTCGTCTGTCGTGGAGTCGGTGGGACTGAATGGCGGAAAGAAAATGGCAGGGGGTGGGAGAGCAACCGGCGTCAGTCTCTTAATCCGCCCGGATAAATACTCAATCTCAATGGGAGGAGGTTCGCTGACAGTCACAGGCCTTGTAGCACCTAGAACGGGCGATGAGGTAGACATTGTTGCTAGCCGGCGAATGATGCCATCTGTACTCTCGCTCGGCATTCGGCCATCGGGCTGCTGTTGCGGAGGCAAGACATCCTGCTTGGGTCTTTTGGTGGCAACCACCACCATAAAATGATCGTCAGGAAGAACACCTCCCAAGCCGCAAGGTTCGAGAGGGTGATACTCCATGTATTGCGCGTTGTCGGTCCAAGTAAAGTCCAGCTCAATGTCACTCACATCATCCGTGTCGTCTGTGAGGCCTGGTGGATCAGTATCCACGTCCATTGCCGTGTTCGGCTGGGCTGACAGTGGGCTGCGATCTGTCAAAGGCCGATGGTTGATGGAAGACCCAGAGTTTGATCGTCGTGGAGGAGATGGAGGAAGTGTTGTCTGACCCGGCTCTGTTTGAGATTGGCCCTTAGCTCGCATCTGCGAGGTTGGCGACATGTCTCCCGGGTCGCCTGACAGATCCGTGCAAAAGGGTGCTCCGCTGTAGTAGATGATGGCACCGTCATGGCGACGCTTCTTACGACTGGATGCTCCAGAGCCACTCAAGCCCCATCTTGACTCTCCAATGTTGCTGTCCTCTGGGGGGCCAAAGGAGGAGACCGTCTCGTCAAGTGAAGTCTGACCACCCGACGAATCCTGCTGCACGAATAGGGGCTTGTAGTGGAAGCTCTCAGATGGAGCGATCATCTGTGGGTCGAACCTGGACGCATTCTTGCTTGAGCTTCCTGATTGAAACTCGTCGCCAGTCGAGCGTTCCGTTTTCTGGCGCTTGCGTTTCTTATCTGATCCCTCTTGCGTGTCATCCGTAGAAGGGCTCTTCTGAGAGTTGTATCCAGAGCTGTCACTGCTGAACCTGGTACCTTCGGTGCCACCTCGCCATCGGATTTTTCGTCCGTCGGGAGACAGCTGAAACTTTGTGCTAATCCCCGAAACGGCTGAGCGCACAAAGTCTGGGGTCACATTGATCATATGAAGCTGGGCCAGGTTACACAGCAGGTTTAAATAAACCCAGCCCTCGGCGTCAGGATGGACATCATTGCTGTGCTGCTCGGCCAACAACTCTGGAGGAACCAGGCCCAGATGACGGATGTAATCCATGTTCTCTGATGGATCCTGAGTACGATCGGGATCCAGATCACGAGGCCGTGTAGGTCGTTGCTCCGGCGGGGGCGGCACAGGAGGCGACGGGTTTGTACCGGAGCCAGTACTGTTGCCATTGCCCCCGGATTCCGTGTTATCTCCGTTGGAGTTGGATGCTGATCCATTACCGCCAGAACGGCTCTTCTTACCCGAGTGCCCTGATTGCTGCTCGAGAGGAAGAATTCTGGCCTCTCGCGATGGCTCATGTCCAGTCTGCAGAGTCGGTGGCTCGTGGACTATGGATGTGGACGAGACATTGGGTTGAGTATCTGCAACGACGGGCGCTAGAGCAGCGGAACTGCCGCTCGGCGCCACGGGCTGTTTCTTCACCACGTGACGACCGCCGATCTTTCCTGTGAACAATTGTTCTAGACGACGGACAACAAGCTTCTTTCTCTCCTTGTCCGTCATGATCATGTGTCGCGGGTATAGTCCTTCGGGAATGTCGCGCAGATAACTCTCGACTTTTTGGTTCGACGACCTGGTCTGGGAACCCATGTTGGGACGACTAAGAGACGTCCCTGAGGACTTGGCGCCTGTTGACATGGAAGCATAGGCCGAGTCAGCAGGACGAAAGTTAGATCCTGACGATGACGACGCATGCTTCGAGAACGACCCAGATTGGGAATACATGTTGTCTCTGTTGGCGTGGCGCGACGATTTGTTCTTCTGTGACGATGAGGTATTAGGGGATCCCTCGAGGCTGGCGGCAAAGTCCCGGAGGGTAGCCTCGAGTTCTCTCTTCTTTTTCTTGGGTAGTCCATGGACCTTGATCTCGAATAGCTTCTCCTTACGCAGCAGGTCTGGACCTGGCTGCTTATATCGTTTCAGCTCTTCTCGCAGTTTTTGAATCTCTACCGTGAGGTCATCGATGACACTACGGTAGTCGTCTGCACTGCTGCTGTGTGCCGTGGTGAGCTTAGGAGGTGCGAGTTGGTTGTAAGGGAATGGCTTTTCCTCGTTCGATGAGTCGGATTCTTTCTGGAAGAAGGGAGGGTCAACTATTCAATCGAATTAGCCATATTCATCGATTTTGTAGACCTATGACTAGGCGCCTCGTACCATCCATGATATTGTTGTCAAAGGTGGCCGTCGGGTTTTGGTTCGAGTGGTCAAACCACTTTTTGGGGTCGCTCTGACCGGTTTCATGGCTATCGCCCGAAGAATTGCGACGGGGAGATGATGTCGAGGCTGTCGCGATTGCGGGCGAGCCGGGACTAGCCTTGAGAGAGGCATCGCGGGCTAATCGGTGGTGACGTAGCGTGACGGAATTTGATGGTGAGGTTCGTCGTGGTAGAGGATGGCCAGTCCGGGAGGACGGCGGGGGTTGCGTTCCGTGTGAGGTGCCTTGGTTTGGTGGCATTGTTTTTCATGCAAAATATTAATGAATTGAGGATGGATTGTTTAACATTGCTTGGAGGTTGAGGCTGCGAGCATGTCGAGGGAGGCAGTTGTCAAGACTGGGTTGTGGTATAAACCCCAGGGTCCGACGATCCGTGACGTAGGGCCTAGAAGCACCTTACAGCGGCAGTATGTAGGTCTAGGTCGGAAGACAGCCGTTAGCACGAACGAGATGATGAGCAACCCGAATAAAAAGCGACGGGTTGCCAGTGGGTGTGGGCAGTGAAGGTTCTCGCGAAGCATAGAGACGGGCTTTGATTGGCTGCGGAGCGACCACCGATCGATCGATCGATGCTTCATCGCCCATATGACGAAAGGTGATGAGACGAGGTAACACGGTCTCAATCAGGAAAAACACCGGGTGTTCCTAGGACACTCACCGTTCCGAAAATGCACTCTGCACAAGCGAAACCTTTCGAGACCTGGCCCTTTTCGATCCCAACCGATGATCCTCCGATTCAGAGGGAATCCGGTGATGGTTGAGTAGGCCAGGCGATGTCCTGGCCTCGTCGCGGCAGTTCGGTCAAACGGCGTGGGGTTGGATTTCCTCTCCACAATCAGGTTTGGCCGCAAAAAAGACGTCGCATCCACTCAAGGAGCGTCGCAATTCGAGCCGGTAATTGATAGGCGAATTCGGCCTTGCTGCTTGGCTTTTCGACGTAGTTCTCGTAAGCTTAAACGCGATGGAGCGTGATGCTCGGTATGCAAATTAGTGAAGACAACGAGTGTGTCGGCTGCGCAGTCGAACGCTGGCCCAGGACTCTGTCGCAATAATCGGGAGATTAGATGGCTTCGCTGCGTGAAGGAGTCTCTGCGTGCGTTCCTTGGTTAAGAGCGAGTGCTGGTTTGTGCGCGGAGCCGGTTCGACAAGTACCGAGAAGCGTTCGCGTGCTTTGGTTCCAAGATTCGGCCAGGCGATAGAAGCTGTCGGCGTGCGAAAATCGTGCGAGGCTGGCTGGGGAGAATCGTGTTCGTGGAGAGTCGAATACCAGCTGGATGGGCTTGAAACGGTATATGAATGGAAAGAGAGAAGAGGTGGTGGAGCAGCGGTATTCCAACGGTCGATATATGAAGAGACCAGGGTAGGCCTTGGTGGTCACCCAGTGTGGCACCAAGGTGGCACTGAAGCGGGTGGGTGGGATGGCTAGAACAAGGAGAAACGAGGAGGATCAGGGAAAGCAGCTGCTTACTACCGTGCCACGCCGGGCGAGGAGGGGACAGATGAGATGCGATGAGAGTCAAGGAGAGCTTGAACAAGCTCGAAATCAAGCCAGAAGAGAGGAAAAGGAGACAAGCCACAGGTCGGACAGGCCGTCGAGGCAGGATACTTAATGGGCCACGGTCAGATTGAGGCTGGAGAGCAGATGGCGATTTCGGGGGGCAAAGTGGACAGTGGAGGGCAGTGGCAGTGGGCAGGAGGAAGAGGGCATTCAGGGCCTCCACCTCAGAAGATAATGCCAGCACGAGAATTTTGGTCTCCCTCCTTCTCGCACTCCCCGTTCCCGTGCAAAGTCAACCTACATACACAGATACGTACAAAAACAAGGCCGCCAGGGCACCCGAGTCCCGGGGCGCGGCGGCGGCATCGCGAGGCGGCGAAGGGTTGGGGATTTGCCAGGTTGGGACGAGGATGCAAGAGCTAGAAAGGCAGATCGAACGCTCATTGCTCCGATTTCCAAGGCGCTGGAGAAGCAGAGAGATCAGAGACCATCGGGGGACCAAGAGAAAAACCAAAAGCAGGGACCTCTTCCAACGGGCACCTGCTAGCACCTGTGCACCGACTTGGAAGGGTGGGGCCACCGCTGTGCACACGCCATGATTCTGATAGATTCCACCGCAACTCGACGTGAACCGCAAGCAGCTGGGCCAGCTTCTGGTGACCACCGCGGCAGCAGCCGTTAAAGTGGTCGTTGCCGGATATATACTCACACCCCCAACTCTGTCACCTCGCTTACGCCCTGGCCTGGTTCAAGTGCGGAGACAGGGAGACCCAGCGCAGACCAATCAAGGCCTGGAAACTTCAAGGAACGGCCAACCCTGCCCAGCAGCCCTTCGCGCAGGGCCCTGTTGATCTTGGTTTTGGTCTGTCATCGGTGCTGACCCAGGTCAACATGTTCGCTTGCACCTGTCAAACTCACTCCAGCAACCTTCGTGACCTATCGAACCCATGTGCGTTCGGCATCGAATCGTTCCGACCAAGCATAAGGTTATTCCTCTTTCATCTCCAATGCTGCCAGTTTCATCCATTCAACCTCAAACCCCTCACCCCGAACGCGTTGCCAGCCAGCTCTTGGTGACTGTGATCCTATGTACCGCTGGTTCCATGCCGGTCTTTAATAGTCCATGGCCCCATTCTTACGTCAAGTTGCAGACCAGTTCTGGGCTGCAGCCTCGAACCCCTGCCCGGATGCTACAACGCAACAGACTCGCCAAAGGGTCCCAGGGGACTAGACTAACAGCGATTAAAATGATACGCTGTGGTTACGGCCAGCCACCCACTCGGTCCAGTCCTCTCTGCCAGGCAAATGATCATCAGTCACCGCAACGGCAGTCGGGTTATTTTGGTCCCCTTCGAAACCATTCGATACGAAGTCGAGGACACGCGCACACGCCTGCGTTGCCGTTTTGGACCTGTCTCTGTCTGCCAGTCTCTTGACCAGGCACAGGCATGCATCTGAGTTAGCCAATTGCCTAACCTGGAATCGGTGGCAGCCTTGTGCAAACGGCCCTCTCAGCTGTCTCTCTACCGTCTCATGATGCTCTTTCGATGGGCACGCTCTGACGCGGCTTTGGTCGGGGAGCCGGACAAACGCAGGCCGGCCTGGGCGTTATCACGCATTAGGCCTTCCTGTCGGCCACGCGTCGTTCCGGGTCCCTCCCGCCCGTGAAGTCCTTTTCCAAGTTCTTGGTCTCGTTGGCACTTTGTCTCTGGCGCTCTGGCGTAATTCAGGAGGCATGAGAATCCCTTGGTGGGGATGGTAGCATGATGCGCAAATCCAGCGGACCCAGGCATCCCACGCCTTGCCAGACCTGTCATGAATCCCCAACTGAGGCTCTGCATGTTGTCGATCACTTCCCTCGAGCGGCGATGCGATGACGTCGAACCCGAGACTGGAAATTCAGGGTCCTCACGGGCCCTGATTTGCAAGTCCCTGCTTTGGACTGCTTCGAACACTTTCCATGGAGCGAATCTCGATTCCCCTGACGCTGAGAGCAGGAAACCAAGGAAATGACCTCAGTCCCTTGATGCCATAGTTTTCAGGCGTGCAAACTTGCTAATAGCTGGTCACGAGACATGGCTGGGAACCAAATAAAAACTATGATGCCGACAATTTTCCGTTGAGAGGTTGAAGGAAAGGAAGGAAGGAAGCGAAGCTGACCCGCGACACCAAAATCTGCATCTCCAGGATGCGGCCCCACGAGTTTGGGATGCACACCCTGACACCACAAACTTTTTTTTCTCCGTGGCAACGCCATGCCCGATTTTCGAGAACAGGTTATCGAATCCACGGAACCAAGAAGGCTGTCTGCTCAGTGGCAACAGCCAGCCCAGGCGCGCTTTGCCACACCTCATTCGGATCTAAGCGATCAAGGATGCTGTCATTGGGTGACTTGACGCTCCCACTCGGCCGGTCTAGCTCACGATCTCAAAGAAGCGCAACGGTAGCTTAGATCGAGCTCTGTGGGAGGACCCTTCGTGCAGCGTGGCTGGGGACGTGCTGGACATTCCTGGACCAAGATGGTTAGGGCCAGCCAACTGTCTCCAACGTTTTCCATGTCTGGGACTCTCTTGGACTTCTTGGGACTTGAAGTCTCGCATTTCCTGTCGATCTTGTCCCTGGGCCACTCAAGGCAAGTCCCATTTCGGAGAGTTTTCCTTTTATTTCTGCCTGTCTGATGAGCCTCAAGGATGACACTCTTTGAGATTCCTATGCTGATCACCCCTTTATCGGTGGTTAAGAGATTAGCCACTCCCTTTCCCCTAACTCGGAGCCTATAAACATTCGGCCTGGTGGGCTCGCCCTTGAGGCACGAGATGGTGTCGCGGCTAATCGCCCCCAAAAGGTATGAATCTTGGGGTATGAGTTGCATCCTTGTGTCACATCCCCCAAGAGAGTTGGAGATCTCCCGTGTTCCCCAGAGATCGAAATCATTTGTCAGTTGGACATTGGAATCCAGACCTGCGGTGGAGAGGCACAGCACCAGGTGTCCAGGCGCCCTTCCTGGGATAGCTGACGGGACGGGCCCCATGAAGCTAAGATTTGGGACCTGCCGCACATGCGCGATCTTTGAAACGACCGCAGAGTGGGCGGGCATCTCCCGCCTTGGCTTTGCGATCTGACTCTGTACAAGTTACTTCTGGGCACCACTTAGACACCCAAGTCCATTACTCGCATATGACGGAGTACAGTACACCCATTGAACCACCAGGGGTCACAGTGAGTGCACAGTTTATGTTGCAATACCGCTACTTGCAGCGAGTCAACTCGAATTCGAGACCTCTAGTTCGAGACCTTTGGTCTTTGCGTCTTTTCTTTCTCTCAGCCTCATCCGATCTGGATCTTGTCCGACGTTCACGTCCATCGCCAACAAACCCACCGGCCAGCAAGCGCTTGGCATGAATGAAACACACAAATCTCACGATATCTTTGCACTAGCCGGTTCTTTCCTATCACTAGCCCTTCTCAAAGCCCACCTGTTGCCCCATGCCCCTCTAGCTCCCGCATCTCACTTTGATGACGACCCCGGCAGCCGGAGGTCCCGCTCCGGTGTGCATGACCAGGGTCTGATCGAGCTGCATCCCCTGGCATATGACTGCCCTATGCCATGTGGCTGCCCCTGGACGATTGTCGATGCATGGCTGGCAGCGTTGCACGGGTCTGGAGCCAGGTGGGCTTCGATACCTGATCTTCAGCTGGGTAGGGAGCCTTGTGGGTTGTCAAGGGTTGCGGGACCAAAGGAACAATACCCTGAGCTTGGGAACTGCTCGTATAATTCTCCCCATTGCTATTGGCTAACCAACTTACACACCCGGCCAGGTACTGTAGGAAGCTTTCGAACTGGTGCGTAAGTATGCCTTTAGTGGTATTGAGGAGGACTCAAGGTGGTTTCTGCATCGGTTGGTTCCAAGACATGTTACCACATGCTCTTTACCTTTACAGCCGAGGTGGCTGACTTGTTGATAACCCCTTTTGGAACCTTCCTTCTGAGCCCTGGTACGGACCAAGACCCTGCAGATCTTGTCTAGGAACGAAACGAGGATCTCTCCAGGGGTGTTTAATAAGTGGCCAAGAAAACACAAAACGAGGAACCGAAGATTTTGAAACGAAACATTTTGAATGGTGGAATAACCACCTAGTGTATCCCCTCGAGTGTGTTAGACTTCTGCTTCGGCTAATTCAAGTAGTGGGGGTTCAATCGCGGTCATGGTTTCTGGTCAGTGGCAAACTGATGATGATCGGGGGGTGGCAAATTCTTAAAGCATCAGATCATCAGATCATAACAGATAAGATCCTTACCGCCACGGATATAATAATTGCTTTGTCTGTTGTGCCCACAAAGGGCGGGCAGCTAATAAGTAAAGGCTAGACACGCTCGGGGAGATGCTCAACCCAGATTAGCAGATCTTGACTTAGCAACGAGTTAGTTCACGGCTTATTATTATGTGATTGGGTGTGCGAAACACTTAAACCTGCAAAAGAAACAAGTTCCATGGGCTAGCTCGACAGAGGCTAGAGCAAAAAGACAAGGGTCCCCGGGATGATGGAAAGGTAGCGTCCCCGATCCAATGTATCCCCTTGGCTACAATTAGCCTTAAACTGAAGGCTGGAGCGAGGGCTACAAATTATTTTTATGTTTTAGATCAGCCCCTACAAGTGACTCAAGTCAAGCTTTGACTTAGTGGCCCTAGTTTCTTCATACTTGATTCTTTAGGGGTCGGTCCGTGAGCTATGATTTAAGCTTGAGCGTATTGAAGTCACAACTCAATTTCTAGGCCTTTAGATAGCTAAAACTTGAACAATCATAAGAAAAGAATTACGTCGAGACATGAATATTTGAAATACTAGAGCGAAAAAGGCTTTGGTCCAGTAACTCGGCCTTGTACAGGGTGGCTAAGATGAAGTCGGATATCAACCAGGTATTATTGTCACAAGATAAAATAAGAAGCGAACATGTCATGAGATAACAATCTATTCATCTCTAAACCAATTCATTTTGCTTTTTTGTATCGTCGACTCTAATTCTATCCATCGTCGAGCATGTCTCATTCTATCCCTCAACTCCAGAGTCGTTACATCGACTCACGCTCATAACACATCAATTCAGCAACTCACGCCCAATGCTTAACCCGTCAACAAAACTGCTACTGCTACAACATCCGCCAGGGACTCTCTAGTTTTTATGCCGGCTCGTCATCATCTAAGCCTTCTGGAGAAGAGACTTGCCAGTCATCTCGCCGGGCTGGGGCAGGCCCATGGCGGCGAGGACGGTCGGGGCAACGTCACCAAGGACACCCTCGTTGTCCTGGAGGCTCCAGCCCTCGGGGTAGTTCGCCATGATAAAGGGCACCTTGTTGGTGGTGTGGCTGGTCTTGGGCTTGCCGTCGGGGAACTTCATCTCCTCGGCGTTGCCGTGGTCGGCCGTGATGAAGAGGACGTAGCCCTCCTTCTTGCAGGCCTCGAGGATCTTGCCAATGGCCTTGTCGGTGGCCTCGCAGCCGATGATGGCGGCCTCGTACACACCAGTGTGGCCGACCATGTCGGGGGGAGCAAAGTTGTTCATGACGAAGGGGAACTTCTGCTCACCCAGGCGCTTGACAACCTGGTCGGCAACACCAGCGGCGGACATTTCAGGGGCGTGGTCGTAGGTGGGAACCGACTTGTTGGAGGGGACGAGATCCTGGGACTGGTCGCGGGTCTCGAGAGGGAAGACCTTCTCAACACCACCGTTGAAGAAGAAGGTGACGTGGGCGTACTTCTCGGTCTCAGCAACGTGGACCTGCTCAACACCCTGCTTGCCAAGCCACTCAGCGAGGACATTGCCCATGCGCTGGGGCTCGAAAGCAACCTCGAAGGGGTAGTCGGCCTTGTACTGGGTCATGGTAACTAGGGGCTTGATCTTTGGGTAGTTGAAGTCGGGGAGGACAGATCGGTCGACATCACCGAGGAGCTGGGTGATCTGACGGACACGGTCGGATCGGTAGTTGAAGAAGAAGACGGTGTCGTCGTCTAGTGGCTGGTCAGACATTGTTCAGAGACGGAAGGCTAAACCTATAAACTTACCCTTGATGCGGCGTTCATCGCCACCGACAATGATGGGAGTCAGGAACTCATCCCTGTCCTTCTCGCCGCCACGCTCATATCGAGCCTTCACGGTAGCAACGGGGTCGTCAGAGGCCTCGCCCTCGCCGTGGCAGAGACCCTTCAGGGCAATCTCGACTCGCTCCCATCGCTTATCACGGTCCATGGCAAAGTACCGGCCGACAACAGTGGCGATCTCGCCAACACCAATCTCCTTGAGAGTCTCGACGAGCTCCTGCATGTAGCCGGCGCCGGACTTGGGGTCGGTGTCCCGGCCATCGCCGAAGAAGTGGATGAAGACCTTGGGCACGCCGTACTCCTTGGCGGCCCTGAGGAGGGCGTAGAGGTGGGTTTGCTTGGAGTGCTGTAGGGCGGTGTAAGTGACAATGCTCGGGTGAAGGGGTAAGGAACATGGGTGTATATATGTGTATCGTATAAACTTACCACACCGCCATGAGAGACGAGGCCGCACAGATGTAGTCGGCCGTTTCCGGCAGCAGCGCTCTGGAAGGTCTTCTTGATGACCTCGTTCTGGCCCAGCTCGCCCTTCTTGATGGTCTGGTCGATGCGGACAACGTCCTGCCAGACGACGCGGCCGGCTCCGATGTTCAGGTGTCCGACCTCAGAGTTGCCCATGAGGCCCTCGGGAAGCCCCACCGCCAGCGACGAGGCCTCGAGCTCGGTGAAGCCCTTGGGATCCTTGGAGAGCTCGTCCATGACGGGGGTCTTGGCGGCGGCAATGGCGTCGCCGTCCTTGGGGCTCTCGTCGGAGGCGATGCCCCAGCCATCAATGACGACTGTACGAGTGCAAGAGCAACATGATTAGCCAGGCCAGCTCGAGGTAGACGAGGATGAAGCAGGAGACGAGGACCCAATCCGGCCGCGGCGACTTTTGTAGCGACGTCTGGACGACGGGGGGAGCCGTCTTTGAGCGTCGCGAGGAGGAGGGACGAAGCGTGGTGTAGCTATCGCGATCGCGGGGCACGGATTTGGAGGGGGCGGGGCATGATGAGGAAGGGAGGGACGACGTACTGAGGCAGGCCTTGTGGTCGGTCTTGGACATGATGGGATCTTTTTCTTTTCTTTTCTATTTTCTTTTTTTTTTATTTGTTTTGCTCTGAAGCAATGAAAAGAATGAAGAAGGAAAAAAGTAGGAGGAACAAGAAAAATCGGGAACAAGGGGATAGAAAAAAGAAGAACGGCCTGTTAGTGAAGGAAATGATGCGTGATTTGATGGGTCCAGGCAAGACGGACCATTTCGCAGGGAAACACGTTAGTTGTGGTGGGGGGCTATGTCATGGTCTGATGGCATGAGGGATATTGGCACTGTAGAAGGACACTCTTATCAAGACCTGTCAGACAGTGCATTCACGACCATGCACCGTCATTTCAACCCCCAGACCCACGCCGTTTTTTTCTTTCGGACCGTCCGTCCAATCCAACCCAAACCCAACAAGACAACACGGCTCATCGGTCCAATCGATCTCGACCATTTTCCCACCATCTTTGATAAAACCTCGATAACATTACGGGACTTAGATGCAAGGCTGACAACCCTCCACCCGGCTTGCTTCCCCGACCTTGCCTCGCTTTCTCTTCTCTCCGATCCAACACGTGTGGCAGCCTCAAGCTCTCCTTTCATCGTCACACTACATTCTCTCATACCAACCCTCGCCTGATTCTCAACCTTCCCCCTCGAGCCCCAACGCGGTCAAAGCAGTCATATCATAAAACCGAACCATGCCTTCGTCATCCGGCCCACACCCGCTGGCCCTTCCGTCCACCTTTTCTCCCGATACCCTCGACGCACTCTCGGAGCTCTCCCTTGTTCTCGCCCGTGTTCGCGCTGGCATCCAATCCTCGGCCGGCATCACCACAGAACCCGCACCAGGCACCACAGGCCCCAACGCTCCAGGTGGCCCGACTCTGTCCTTCAAAGATGTCCCTGGTGCCACTGATGGCCTCAAGCACAAGCTACAACGCGCTCGTGCCCAGGTCCGTGAGCTGCCAGACATGAACCGGCCAATCGCGGAGCAGGCTGACGAGATCCGCGATCTCGAGGCTCGCATCGGGATGCAGAGAGCCCTGCTTCAGCGATTAAGGGATGAGGCCGCAGGCAAGGAGAGGAAAGATGACGTCGCTGCTGATGACAAGATGCAGACCTGAATACGATCACGACATTTGACAAGACGGGCAATCTGTAGCACATTGGGATGAGGTTTTGAAAGGCATCATGGTGCCTACATCAGCGTCAGGCGTTTGGAGTTTGAAGGCTATCATAAAACACAACGAGGTTCATATTGATTGCGCTTGGCTATACATATATCCGCTAAACACCACATCCATGGATCGGTCTGACAAGAAACAAAATCGGTCTGGTACCTGTTATCTCATCACCTTCGAGGGATGCCCAACTTCTTCAGCGCCTCCTCAACGCTGACACCGGGCTGACCCGGGACCACCTTTTGCCAGAGCTCGTCGCTGAGCCGCTCACTCTCAGATAGTGTGGTCCAGTTGGGGCTGTGGCCTGCCTTGAGCCACTTAAAGTCGTCGACCTGATCCCACTGGTTCTCAGTTGGCTCTTCCGCCTCGGTCACCTATGCATCTCGGTTAATCAGGTTCATCTGGAAGGGCACATGCAAATACTCACATATGTGGCAGGCAACGGCGCAAACCGCATGCCAGAGCAGTCCTCGATAATAGGATGGGTTCCGCAATGGAGGTAGATGTCGACGTTGCTGCACTCATGAATTCGGACCTGCCTGGCCACCACCACCAGAATGCTATCTGACACTCCTGTGATATGAACCGGACCGTTGACACGACCCGCGACGATGAGACTCTTGGTCACGTTCTTGATGACTAGGCCGGGGAACGCGGCGCCTGTAGCGGTCGGGATCGACATATCGACGATGCAGCCGTTCAATTCGGTGAGGCTGCCTGAAGAGGTAGCGCGAGCTGCCGAGGATGGGAGAATGATATGGAGGCCCGAGTGGTTCGAGATGCCAATGTTCTTGGCAGCTGAGAAGCTGGGCTTTCGAAGAGGGGAAGCACTGGGTCGAGCAATCTCCTCATTATAGTTCTTGTAGGTGCCCTTCGGGGGCAGTTCGCTGAGGGTATCTTCCTTGTTTGTTGTTGTAGGAACGCTGGGGGTTATGGATACATTGTGCGTCTTGCTGCGGGCGAGGCTACCTGGGTTCAGGCGAGGATCGTTCTCGGGGGCGCCCATATCGACATGATCAGTCTTGGATCGGCGGAATTGGAATCGCGACTTTGGTGTAATATTGGCAAGTGTCTCATTGAGCTTGTCTTGCAGGGCCTTGATAGTCTGTGAAAATCAGAAACTGTCAGCTTGGCCGAGGGCCACTTGAGCGACCATGAGAATCTGACCTCTGAGTACTGTTTTCTGTCATAAGAGGGAGTAAAGTCGGCGGCATCAGACACCTCATTCTGGAGTTTCGCGATGCCAGCTAGGATGTGGTCAATGGCCTCCTGGCGCTCACCGCCAACATTGGCGATGGAGGGGAGCTGATCGACCAGGTCTTGGAGAACTACACAAGGCCAAGGTTAGGCGTCTCGAGCAGAAATAAGAACCACCGAGTCTAATCTCACCTGTCACGCTCTCTAGGAAATGGTGGTAGAATCGTTGCTTGGGATCCATGTTGGCTCGCTGGAAAATGAACTGATGAGTGGCAGCCCACGGATCGTGTGCATGCGTAGGAATCTGAGTCTGGGTCTCCATTGCGGACATGTCAATATCAAAGTCTTGGTATCACTTCAAGTGGTCTTTTCGAAATCTTGATGTGTAGGAAACGTGCGGTAGTTAAAGTAGCTGAGACCAGGAGGTATGCTGTAGGTGTGGGATGATATAGGTAGGTCGTGAGGCCGTTATAAGTACGATGGTTGCAGGTGCGGATGGGTTCATATAACAGATGCAATGCAAATGCAATGGCAATAACAGCAACAACAAGCACAACAAGCTTGTGTCACAAGATCAACAAACTAGTGTGATGATTCTGACAGGGCCGCAGCTAGAGGAGTGGCCGACTGGCGATGATCGCTCCAAGGTCGGTAGGTAGATATGCAAGACGGAACACACAAAGAGAAGTAGAGGAGTGACAATCACTTACCAAGAAGCAGAATGAGCCGCAGCAGACGACGTTAATATGCGTCTCTAGCTTCTCTTACCCTGGAACAATCCAAGGGCGTCGTCTCTTGTCCCGTACGGCCACAAAGGTTGTATCCTCCCAAGCCTCAGCGCCGCGGTGTGAAATGCGGTCGAGTCAGCCGCGGGCGGTGACGTCAATGCCACCTGATGGGGCGCGGTGTGCGGTGGGCGAGAATGGGAAGAGACGGGGAAAAGGGGGGGTGGAGTAATTGGGGATTTGGGTGAGCTTGAGATGGATGGACGGATGCGATGGGTTGGATGGTCCAGGAAGCTAGGTATTCGCCGACGAAGATTCTGGAGGGCGTCGCAAAAGGCGTGGGACGAGGTGGACGGAGTAGGAAGTGCGCTGCAGGCGTGGTGTTGTTGTCTGGCCGTGGCACCACCACAGGGACCATATTCTAGGGGAAGAGCTGGAGTTTAGTGAGATGGCAGAGGGTTCTGGACCCTTTTCTAGGGTGGGTCTATGCCTGTCTTTCCAAGCCCCTTGTCCATGTTTGTTCGGAGCAGATAGAGCGAGCATCAGGAAGATAATTGCCCACGACGTGGACAGCAGTGGGACGATCAGGAAGTTGACGGGATTCTTGAATGTCAGATTGGAGTTGGACCAAGTAGACCCTGGATACGGGCCACCCACCACCAACGGCGACAGAGTCTCACTGACAATCTACAGTACAGCGAACTTGGCGTCATTGTCGGTCCGTCTAGGTAGGCTAAAGCCCCCGGATGTAGCGTAGCCAAAGAGATTGGCCTCCGTACCTTAGCGCCAAGAGCCCTCTCGAGTCGTGTGTGTGTGTGATCGACGCCATGCAGCGCGGGGAGCGTCCTTGGAGCAGCCATTGTGGTGTTGGAGAAGTTGCATCATTGGATGGAGTCAAGAGATGTGTGTTTCGATTGACTGTTATTCTTTGATACGGGGTAAAAAAAAAAAAGTGGCTTGACTTGGGACCCGGCTAGAACGGATGAGAGAAGCTGTCAAGATGGAATTTGTCTGGCAACTATTGACGCTGTTTCCGGTTCCTTCCATCTGGGATAGCTGCAAGGTGGAATTGGTCGAGTTTACACGTGCCCTCGTGCCTTCCTGGCTTCAGCTCTTGATATTCAACATGGGTAACCCCAAGCAAGTACCCTGCACAGGTCAGGGCTGGTGGATCCGGGGAGGCGGAGTGGACGGGAAGCCGGGGTAGAAAGAAGGAGGGAGGTAAAGAAGGGAAGCAACTGCAACCGGCGTGCTTACAGTCTCATCCCACATTACGATATGTTGCTGCTGTATTCTGAGAGTGGTGGTGGTCTAGAATCTCATTGTGCCTCGGAACTTGAGCGACAGGCCATCGTCATGATCATCACCAGATTCACCAAGTCTTGATGCGCGTCAGAAAGGCAACGCCCGCAACTAAAACTTGCTTTTTTTCGGGGTCTACGCGGGCCGGTCCTGTCCGCAATTCTATTTGTCTCCTCTTCTTGACTCGACTCACCACGTTTTCTAGCTTGGTGATGAACCGATAATTGGGGTGCTGATGTTTACTTTGGCATCATGACACCAGCCAAGCAGTATCCAACATTCACCATGCATGGCACGAACATGAACATCACTGTATCTTGCTTGGATCAATGCAATCATTTCTAGAAGAGTAGGTTTTGTTCTGAGAACTTGACCATCTCGGCCAGCGAGAGTGTGCTCTCATTTACACACCCTCCCGTCCGCATGGACGATACCGAGCATCTTTCTTGGGGGATCTCGTCATGCCACTCCCATGCACCAAGGACAACACACCAGTGTCCCCGCATGTCTCATTATTCCGAGGGTTCCCCGTCATTGCCTCGCCCTTCTTCGTCTTCTTTCTTTTCCATCAACCGTCTCCGTCTTTCCAGCTTCTTTCTCTCTCTCTCCTCGTACATAGCCGCCATCGCCGGCCCGGGACTGAGCAGCCCGCTCTCCATCCATCCCTCCAACGTCTCGAGGCACTTCCCACTTAGTTTGAGACGTCGTCTGGGGGCTAGGGCGTTGAAGATCTGGGCGGGATTGCCTTCTGGACCGGTCACCACAATCTCCGGGACGTCCTCGCGGCAGGGACGTTGCTGAAAAAGATCCTGGACTTCGCACTGTATTCTTTCTCGGATCGAGCGAGTGTTGGTGTTGGTGTTGGTGGGTGATGCAGTGGGTGGCTTGCCGCCTGTCACGGAGCGGACTACCACGAGCTTTTTCGCCATGGCGTTTGGTTTTCCGAGAGCCATAGGGGAAAGTTTCAAAAGTTGATCGAACCTCGCTCTCCTTTCGTGAAGCAGTAGAAGACGGGGGAGGGTTGTTATCTCGCCCATCCGGTGAGCCATTTCGTTCAGTTTAATACTCTTTCCTCTGATACGACTGGTTTTGCTGTTCAGCAACAGCTTTTGGACAATCTGGATGTTCTAGGTCCCAATCATGTAGTGTTTGTCTTGAATGTAGAAACAAACTCTGCCCTCTACAAGGTTGGCGAACACGACGAGAACATGCCCCTCTTCAAGACAGGCTTACTCTTGGATCCGCTCATCACTTAGGTAAATAGGGCCGAGAGGTGAAAGTAGTACGAAAGTTGTGTTTGAACAATGGGAAACCGATAACAGCTTTTTTCAACCTGAGAATGGATCTGGCACTGGAACTGCATTTTGGACCAACATGGGCAGGTTTGCTATCGTATTGGACTTTGCTACTTACAAACCTGTCAAACATGAAATGATTGCAATTCTCGCTGCTATTACTCATTAAAAACTATAAAGTTTCTGGTTCTATGCGTTTTTATCTAGCCCTCCCATTATTCGCTGATGCTCGTCTCCCCCCATTGGGCAGCGGCGGAATATACGGCAGCGGAAATCGCTTCGCCGGCCGTATTTCTGTATTCAACGCCCTCCACATCTCCCAAATGGTCGCTCTGCGCGCCGGTAGCATGCTGTATTGTAGACTATACAAGTTCTTGCGGTTGATGGGTGGCACGAACATGCCTGTCAGCAGGCAGAAAAAGACTTTGGGTGACAAGTAGTGCTTTCGGATGCGGTTCGCCATCTGGAAGTATTGGTTGAACATTATTCGGAAAGTCAGAGGGATCGACTGGTTAGTGAGTTAGCGACAACATTCCGATACCACAGGGCCGGAAATCCACTCACCTTGAGATATATGACCGAAGTAGGGGGTGGTCCGTCAACGCTGTTCGTGGCGTCGTGTCTATAATCGTGGGTATCTCTAAGTTCAAACCGAATACCGCCTGGAAGCCTCCTTGGATCCTTGATCCTCAACATGAGTGCAAACAATGGGAAGTGATTCAGGCAGGACAGGAGCGTGTCGAATCCGGCCTTGAGAGAAATGATGGCCATTCTGGCAATGGCAAAGTTGAGGTAGAAGACAGCAACAGTCGGCAGAAGGAAGAAGAGCAAGGTGAAGAGGATGGTGCCGACAAGGAGCTGATCCAAGTCATAATCGCAAGAGTCGATACGGTTGCGAAGAACATTGTGCTTCTTGCCGCGGAAGAGGTGAAAGAGGGATTGCAGGATCGTCAGTTGCCAGTGATATATCCGCCCAGATGCTAGGTAGAAGGAGTATATGTGGATAGTCAACGTTGATAGCATGTCGGAGAACATGGCAATGGGCATGCTTGCCCCGGCGAATGAGGAGAAACCTATAAACCACACCATCTGAGGCAGTGCTGGAGTCAAAGTCTCAATGCAACCTGGCCATGTTAGTTTGTATCTTGCACAACCAACTCACTATCACTTACTAGACCAGTAGTCAATGACCCACAAGAACAGGTCTCCCAAGAAGGCTGCCAGCTCACCATTGAGCTTGAGACCAGCAGGCCAGCCCATTAACCACTCAATGCTGCTTTGGAGCGCATCAACTGTATAGGTCCGCAGTAGATCGCCGATCTGTGCCGCCACCCAGTCGGCATTCTCAATGATGTATGACCCAAGAGCAATGCCGATGATAACATCGTTGGCAACGAGCCACAAACTGTTATAGAATCGAATATAGTCGGGGTGACTTGTCGTTACGCTAGCCCAGTTGTTCTTGCGTTGTCGCAGTGTCGTATACTGCATCGGCCAATAGCAAAACTGCTGGAGGCGTATTTCAACCTGTTGCGCTGTGGCCGATATGTCCTTCAACGCGGCGTAACCGGGCTTGACACGGAACTCGAGCAATAATAGCAACATCTCTGCCATCATCCGATGCCCCATGAGGACGAGAATGAAGGCCTTGCGTAGGATGGGGAAGAGGTACAATGTAAACCACGTCCAGAGCTGCAAGATGACATAGTTCCTCATGGTAGACGCCGTCTCGACAACTCGCTCGGAAACACTAAGACTCCGCCGCGGCCTCGTTCCTATCCGTCCCACATTCTTCTGCAGCGTCTGCTCAAGCTCCCAGGACCAATTGACTTGGTTGATAATTTTTGGCAAAGCTTTGTCGCGGGCTGAAGGCACTCGCTTGAAGATTGTGTGCTGCTTGAGCTTCTCGACGAGCTTGCGCTTCTCCTCCTTCATTTGCCGTTCGCGACTCTCCTCCTCCCCCTCTGATGCTGTTGTGTCGCCCAATTGTGATCCATCATGGCCAAGCGCAAGCGCAATTGGGTTCAGCGATATGTATTGCATCCCTTGAGGATGGGGTCGGTCGTATAGGATGAGTTGCACGCTGACCGCTTTGGCGCATGTGATTTTTGGCACTCTCGGGTTCGCTCCTGTCGTCGCGCAAAACCAGGAGGGATCTGCTGCGCTTGAATCGGTCGCATTCGAAAGCCCGAGGACGTGCATCGTGCCGTGGCCGCACATTTCGCTGATCTGGCTGGCCGGGTGAGGTTCGCTGCGGAAGAAGGTGCCAGCTTTGAGGTGGAACTCGGTATTCCGTGCCTGGAGACAATCAGTATACCACTCGAGCAGTCTTTTAAAGTGCGCAACTGACATCGACATCTTCGAGGATGGCCACGACAAAGACATCCAAGGTCGAGTTGCGCCATCCCACCACAACCCCAGGACGATCGGACTTGGGAATGTCCGTCGGCCAGAAGACTCTCATCAGCCCATCATGCTCTACCATGACAAGCAACTATGTCGGCAGGGACTGTTTGCTCAGAAGGAACCCCGCCGTCGAAGCTGTTCTCGCGCAGAGACACCTGTTCCAGGTTCTCGTGGGTGCTGATTTGACTGGTTAGCCCAATCCGGCGGTGTCGAGTGGATAGTCGAACGTACCAGATGCGATTCTTTTCTGGCTAGCAACACGGTCGGGGCGAACACGGCGAAGAAGAGAATAGTTAGAGCAGCGAACGCTTTTGTCGCGCGCGTCTTTACAAGGCCCAATCCATTAGTCCATGTGCAGAGGCGGAGGAGGGGCGCAGGATACTCACAACAACTCCGTTTTCCCAGGCGAAAATGGCAAGTTCATAGAGGCGAGTAACAAGATCCCAGCGGGCGGTGATGTAGCCAGCGACGAAGATGCCGAGGGTAAGGATGGAGAAGGGGTGCATAGAAGCGCTATTCCTCGTGGCAGTACATGCCGTCCTGTATGGTGGCCGTTGTGGAAGAAGGTGTAGAGGACACGCCAAGCCTTCGAGTCGGATCGAGTCGAGGTGGGCTGCTGGCGGGACGAGACAGGCAAGATAAGAGGCGGCTTGCGATGTTGTTGGCCGTCCGGTTTTGTCAAGATGCGAATGAGTGAAGCACGTGAAACCGAATCTCTTCCACTTTGCTCGTCTGGTGGTTAGGTATTGTCGCAAAGCTGCCAAATCAAACAGTCGAATTCCAGAACAATTTGCCAGCTCAATGCAAACAGGCCGATTGATTGGATTGGCTGCCCCTGCATCTGCGAGCTGCTGCGTGCGCGTCGTCGTCCAAACCAGCTCGAGTAAGTGGAGGTACGTAACGTCGAGCGCTAAAAAGAGCCAAAAGTGGGCCTCACGTGGAAGCGGCGCAGTTCCGCGCTTGAGTCCAGTGGTGATGACGATGGTTGAAAAGGGAACATGATGACATCAAGCGAAGATGGGGCAGGATAGATGAATTGTATGTGTTGTTTTATGATGTGCAAAGAGTAGCGAGTATTTGTAGGCACTGGGCGCAGCTGAGACTCTAATTCCATCCGAAGCCAAGCCTTGTGCAATCCACCAAATCATCTGGGTTCCCGGAACGCCGTGCTCACCAATGTATGATGTCTAGACCCTTATTCTAAGAAAAGATCAGTAATTGTTGGCTGGGACCTGGAAAAAGCGAGGGCCGCAAACTTTTTGACCCCAGGTGCTTCAAATCATTCTCCTTGTTCTCCTCCCTGGCCTCCTCCACCAGCTTGTCGATCCCCCGGTCCTTGAGGGCAACCTGCAACAAGTCATCAGTGGCGGCGATGCTTTGAGTCCTGTCAAGTCTTACCTTGAGACATTTCTGGTAGTCCTTGAACAGATCGGCGCATTCTTTGTTGTCCTTTTCCTGTCCGCGGAGGTACTCTGCAGTTGTTAGCGAAATGCCAGCAATATAGATTGAACAGCAGAACAAGCCATACTTTCGCTATACCATTTCAAGAAGCACGTATCGTACCGCCTAGGCGGGTCAGTTTGAACTCCTTGAGAAACAATTGGTAAGCAATTGACTTACTCCTTGACTTCGTTACACTCTGGAGCAAGTGAAGCTGACATGGTGGACTGAAGATGGCCAGCAAGTGATGCACCAAGGTGTTGAAGCAACGAGAAATCTAGCGCGAGCGTCCCGGCTGAGGATAGGACGCCAAGCCAGCCACTCCACTACTCTAAATCTGACGACAACAAAGAAATATTGCTTTTTCGGGGGCTTGAACTGGGGGTAGAACAAAGGGGATTGTTCGAGCCGAGTATCTTTTAAAATCTAGGACAGGGCAAAGGAAACAACAACAGGTCTTCCTTCCCTAGGAATTGGATGTCTGAGGAATGCAAATCACGGCCATTGGCAGCGGCCAGAATAGGCTGTGATTGGCCGAAGCTCCCGCCCCGCTAAAACCAACATCTCCACAGGAAACCCCCCCAAGCTCGGACGAACTCACCCGCGTCTCAAACGCGACTGCAAACAAAAGAGTCGTTCGTTGTACATAGCTGCGCACGTTTGCCCTTCAAAAATGCGCCGTTGCCCATGATTTTTGGTCTGACTCAAAACTCATCCAGGCAAACTTCAGCTGCAGCTTGGGACTCGACTCGGCTTGACAATGGCGCTGTCAGATGACGAGATGGAGCAGGCGCTCCTTGATGCTACTTATCACGTCTACAACGCCGCCGAAGACATTACCGTCAACAAGATCCGCAAGTTGGCAGAGGAGAAGCTGGGATTAGAGGATGGCTTCTTCACGAGCGATGACTGGAAGAAGAAGAGCAAGACTCTGATCAAAGAGCGTATAGTAAGTTGCCACAGATTCCTATCATGTATTTGATACTAACCCTATGTAGGACAAACTTGATAACGGATGGGTTCCCCCCAACCAAGCTGGAGCTGGCTCAGATGGAGAGGTTGAAAAGACCGCTGGAGTGAAGCGCGCCTCGCCAGAGGTTGAGTCTCCTCAGCCGAAGCCAAAGCGCCAGAAGCGCGGCCCGAAGCCACAGCCAAAGAAACCCGCCAAAAAGCAAGACTCGGATCTTAGTGAATTAACCGAGCTTAGCGAGCTGAGTGAGGTAGAGAAGCCCCAGAAGAGGAGGAAGCGCACGGCGCCAACCCGCAAGTCCAAGCCGGCTGTCTCTGATGCGGCTGTGGAATCCGACAACGGAACACCCGCGGTAGAGGATGAAGATGACAAAGATAAGCTCGAAAACGGTGAAGCGGGCCCCGAGGAGCAAGCTGTTTCCGCAAACGAAGAACCACCAAAGGATGACGAGAAACCAGCAGCTACGAAGGAAGACGGCGACAACAAACCCGCAGTTGACGAGGAGGAAGAATACTCGGACGTCATCGACGAGCCGGTGAAACCCAAGCGCAAGAAGAAAGACAAGAAAGACAAGAAGGAAAAGCCAGTCAAGGCCCCCAAGGCTGCTAGCAAGAAGACTTCTACATCCGAGGACTCTAATTCTGAAGAGATCAAGAAGCTCCAGTCTCATCTCATCAAATGCGGCGTCCGGAAGCTATGGCACAACGAGCTCAAGGAATACGGGGACGACTCCAAGGCCAAGATCCGCCACCTTAAGAAGATGCTCGCCGACGTGGGCATGGCGGGCCGCTTCTCCGAGGCCAAGGCCCGCGAGATCAAGGAGCGGCGAGAACTCATGGCTGAGGCCGAGGCCGCGCAGGAGATGAACGCCCTCTGGGGGGTGGAGAGCAGAGGCCGAGCGAGCCGCAGCAAGAGCAAGAGTGCAAAGGTTGTGGAGAGCGAGGGGAGCGGTGCTGGCGAGGGGGATGACGCTGAGGAGGAAGAGGAAGAAACGTATGCGGCTAGAAGGAAGAGGGTGCGAGCCGATCTGGCATTCTTGGGAGATGATAGCGATTCTGAGTGAGAGGGCCATGTTCTTGGGGACATTTCGTATTAATTGTTTGGCGTTGAAGGGCATTAGGAATATGTAGGCTGGCATGCTCGAGGGCTCAGGGGCGACGAGATGTATCATGATGACTTCTGTACAATACAAGGATAGGGAACATGCCATGACTTTTGAGTTTTCGTTTTCCCAAACTTTCTCAATAGCTAGCTATAAGCGTTCATAAATAGTTATCCAACCATTTCTTTTTCAAAACATATCCAATCTAATCCGCCCACGCCTTGTACACAATTCTAGCACCATACGTCTCCCCCTTCTTTAGAAGAACCATGTTCTTCCACTCAGGCACATTAGCCGCGTTCACATACCGCCCCGGCTCACAGCAGAAGCCCGCGCGAGGGCCCCGCGCAGGCTGGCCGTCGACGGCGGGCACGTCGATCCCCGCGCCCGTGTAGACCTGGAAAGTGGGCTCGGTGCTCAGGACCTCGAGGTTGATGCCCGAGCCCGGGTGGTGGGCCTTGAGGTTGAGGGCCAGGGGCTCGCCTCGCGTGTCGACGGGCACCGAGGCGGGGTCCGCGTTGACGACGAAGCAGTGGTCGATGTTGGGCTCCTGGGGTCCGAGAGTAAAAGTCTCGTTGGCGGTGATGCCCGGGTAAGGGTCGATCTGGCCCGTGGGGATGAGACCCTCGTCCACGGCGAGGTAGCTGGATGTGGGCAGGGTGACGGAGGTGTCGGCGATGGTCTCCTTGCCGCTGATGTTGAAGTAGGAGTGGTTGGTCATGTTGATGATGGTTTCATCAGCGCCGTCCACGAGCTTGGCCTCATACTCTATGGCCAGAACGGTGGCGTCTTTGCCATTGATCTTCTGCGTGCCCGTCGTGTAAACGACAGTCACTTCGACGGTGCCCGGGTAGCCCTCCTCGCCGTCCTTGCTGGTCAGGGCGAAGGCGACGCTCTCGCCGCCCTCAAGACCCTCGACGCCGGGGACTTCGCGGACGCCAAGAGGCTTGGGTCCCGTCCAGACGCGGTGGCTCCAGCCGACGTTGCCGCCGTGGAGGTGGTTGGGGCCGTTGTTGGCGGCGAGGCTGTACTCCTTCCCGTTGAGGCTGTCGATGCGGGCGCCCTTGATGCGGTTGGCGATCCGGCCGACGGTGGCGCCAAAGTAAGGGGAGTTGTGCTTCCGGTAGTCGTCGAGGGTGGGGAAGCCCTGGACGATGTTGACGCCGTTGACGACTATAGATTGGATGATGGCGCCGAGGGGGAGGAAGGAGATGGGAGCGTCGGCCATGGTGGGTTGATTTCACTTGAGGGGTGGTTGATGCTTAATATGATGATGATGATGATGATGAGGAGGATGAGGATGAGGGGACAGGCTTAGTATTTATACTTGATGAATGAGATGGTAAAGACAAGAATAAGTTGAAAAAAAAAAAAAGAATTCTCTCTGTGAATATGAGATGCGGGTGAGATGTATAAAAAACCACTCGGTCTGCTACACTGGCTGCGTAAAGAAAGTGGTACAGCAGAATGTCGAGCACTTCATCAGGGGCGGGGAGGGTAAATGGACTGGGGGACCCATCATGACTTCTATTCAGGCTAAACTACTAATGGGGGAACTTGATCCGCCGGGTGTGAGATACCTTTTTTGCATGGGATTCCCCGTGTCCGGGAACAAAGTAAGGACTGGGGGTTTTCTGGCTTTGCCTTTAGCCTTTCCTTGACTTGCTCGTTTGGCAATCATGGCATGATGTCTCGAGCTTTCACCGTGGGTGCGGGGGTCTTTTGTTGTGGCGCGCGTCATGGCTTCTGCTGGGTTTCTCAGCGTGAGTGGCGCGGTTGCAGGTTTGGTCTCAATACAGCTTGCGCGGCTGGTTTGCGGCACAATAATCTCTGATGAGACGTAAAAACTGCCTAGGTATGTCCTGTAGTGTGCTGCATGTTGTTGGTGTGATTGGAGCGAGTAACGTGGCGTCGGTTGCTAGATCGAGGTTGAAAGTGTAGCCAAGAATGGTATGGCAGCCAGCGCATTCATGATGGGAGCTAGGCTAATTAGGCCCAACGAGTTCCACCGGGGATATGGTCATCTCGCTGGCTCCAATGGCGTTATAGCAAACTTGAAACTCGACTTGACCTACACAACACGACAGGGTGAACTCGCATAAACGGCCAAGCAGGTGAGCTTATCATAGTCATGGATCTCGTAGCAGTGGTCATCTTATAGACATGGTGCAGCCAAGTTGCCCTTCATTATATACATTTCCGAGCTATCAAAACACCGCTAAAAATGCATCTCGACAGAGGTGGTATCTCAACATTATTCAAAAAACACAAAACCAACAGCTTTTTCTTCCCCTTCTCTACCATTCCAGGCGGTCGTCGCACACCAGCTTGACATCAAACCGCTCATTGCCCTTCCATACCTGACTGCCGGAGTTGCACCCGGCCACGATCGTTCGCAGGTCGCTAATCATTCCACCGGGCCCACTGGCGAATACAGTCGTGGGACCTCGGATGGTGCTGCTCACAAAGTCGTTTACGAGCTTGGGAAGATTGGGATGGCGGTCCTCGTCAACAGCGCCGTGGCCGATCTTTGCAACGGGAACCTCAGTGCCACACTCGCAGCCCTCTTCGACATCGGACGACGACGACGAGGCAACCTGCTTGGCGCCTTCGGTGATGGCCTTGTCGTCCTTCTCCCCAGGCAGCGGACCGCTGCCTGCGTCTCTTGTCGCGTACACTCGGATCTTGAGGTTCAGTGCTTTTCGGGCCTGGCGGAGGAGCTCCAGCTCCTCGTGGACCCATTCAGCGTCTGCGGCGTGGCGGATGGCCCAGACGAGCTCGATCTTGCGGTCTCGGGAGACGGGTGATCGTGCGATTTCGAGAAGCACTGGGAGCACGTAGGCAATTCCAGTGCCACCAGCGACGCACATGATGTTGGTGTCAGATGCAACGTCGTCCATGGTGGCCTCGCCATAGGCGCCAGTGAGAATAACGGATGTGGTTGCCTTGTCAGAGCTCTCCAGCTTCTTCGCAGCCAACTCAGCCACCTTCTTGGTCTCGCCCTTCTTTGCACGCATGATGTACGAGTGCTTCACAACGCCTTTTTCAACGAAGGGAGCATTCAACGGCGTAAAGGGGTGGGACTGCCAGATGCTGCTCTCGGTGAAGCAGAGGTAGTAATGCTGGCCAACCTGCCACGGGTCCTGGCTGTTCTCCAAGTCCAGTCGCAGGATGTCGCCGTGCTCGGGGTCGGGGAACCGGGTGATGACGGCCTGGGCCGGCTGGAAGCCCATGTTGCCCGAGGGGAGGTGGTGATAGTGCAGATAGGCAGATCGAAGGAACCGGAAACCACGGTCGACGAACCAGAACAGGAGAGAGGGGAGGAGGAAGCACTTGAGCTGCTTCCAGTGGCCCCAGCAGGCGCCGATGTAGACCATGGCGAGCACGTAGTGAGACTTGCGGAAGAACTCGTAGCCGGTCATGCGGATGCCCCAGGGCGTGCTGCCGAGGACAAGCAGGGTGAGCAGGATCATGGCCACGACACCCCATACGATGTAAGTCTGAACGATCCAGGCGATACTGACTGAAGGCTGAGGCTGGTAGAGTCGGATTTCCACGATACACCAAGCAATGGTGTGAAGAGCGCTCTGGGCAAAGATGACATAGCCCAGCCAGCGGTGCAGGAAGTTGAAGCTCTGGTAAGGCACGCCTGTGATGAGAGATAGGATGGACTCTCGGCTGGACAAGAGGACGGAAAGGGGAGTTAGGGCGTATGCTAGAACTCCGACACGGTCAGACCACGGTCCAAGGGTTGTTCGAGTGTTGTAGACGCCAGGCATGTCCTTGACAGGAGTCACCCATTTCCGGTATGTCAGGCCAACAAAGCTCCAGATGGTGAGGTAGCCCATGAGCGAGAGCATGATGGCGACCTGGAGGCGGGTGGTGCGGCCGAAGAGAATACGGGCGGCATCTGGGAGCAAGTATTGACGGGTCAGGGAGCCGATACTGCGGCGGACCTTGGACAAGCCGGCCTTGGGGCTCAGTTGCGGAGCGGTGTTTGGACCCGAGGGCCGGCCGATGTGCTTGAAGATGGCCCAGATGAAGAAGATGGCGACGATAGTGGCCCAGAGGATTCCGCAGTAGAGCATGCTCAGATCGTGGGACCAGTAGACGAGGTCGAGATACTCGCAAGAGCCCTTGTCGTTTGTGCAAGGGATAGAGCGGGCTACATACCCCCAGTGAGGCTCGAGGGACTTGGCCTCACTCATGTTCTGGATGTGGCGAGCATCCAGCTCGTGAAGGGACGCCATGGTGAAGGAGTGTGCTTGCAGATGCTTGTTGTTTGTGTGGTGTATGGGGGAGGTTCAAAGTAGAGACGATATCAAGACACCTTGACGGCAGCAGACCAAGATGGCGATCTACGCTCAACTCCCAATCTAGTGGAGCAACAGTGTGACGAGCCCGCGAGAGACAAGACGGATTGGCAGACAGTGACGAGCAAAACGGCGACGGACGTGATGCCATAGAAATAAGAATCGAACCGTCGGCCGCGTCCCCACCGCCGAGCCAGGTTGGCGGGATGGGAACAAACGAACGGACGGACTGTACCCATGGCTGCGAGCGTATAGGAGCACGTTTGGAGTCTTCAAGATGGACGAGTATTGCCCAGGATGGGATAGAATGCCCAGGCTTAAGTCAGGCCCCGGACGCGGCAGCCAGGCCGGATCGGGTATGGGGCTCCTGCTTATTTGCTCAAACTTCTGACGGAGGATTCGTCAGGCTGACCTTGATGAAGCAATGGGACCCCGAAAGGCGGGATTGTTGGTGATGTCCATCACCAAGAACTCGCATTTGGAGGGGCCGAGTCGCGATGCGGATGGAGCTGAGCAGGAATGAGCACGTTTTCCCGGGGTCTGGAGGTGGAGCCCTCCGAGCTCCGGCCCCATCGATTCTCCACCGGCTCCGCAACCTTGATCATCACCTCCGGTTTCTTATTCTTGGCCTCACTTTTAATGCGAGCTTTTTACAGGTGTAAGCCCGTCCTGTCGATATCACGACATGGGCTGACCCCCCATTATTAATAACCGCTTTGTCGTCTTTGGTCGAACCCTCAACCTGGAAATATCACCTTATTCTGACACCCCCCTCCGGTTCTCACTCTCTCACCTTTGTCTAAAGTCTTGGAACCGACTCAATTGTTCTCAGTGGACACTTAATTGCTGGACTATCTTCCTGATCCGTCCGTCCTTCTCCACACTTCCGATACTGGAAGTTGTCCGACAGTTTGTTCCCCGACGTATAAACACTCACGTCCACAAGCAAAACCCCCCGCGGCGAGCCGAGCTCCAACTTGTATCGTCTTGTAGCTGTTGTGAGGACTCACTTCAACCACCGTATTTGACCACATTCCGACTCGTAGCTCATTGTCTGGTTTGCACCTCGGCCGCGGACGCGCATACAATCATTCAAAGATGAGCCACGACATGGGCGGTATGGACGATGGCGGTGCCTCGTGCAAGGTTGAGGTAGGAATCCCCTAGATTTTTAACTGCCAGCGTTGAACTGAACAAACCGTCTTAGATGCTCTGGAACTGGAACACCATAGATGCCTGCTTCCTCGCTGAATCATGGCAGATCCAGAACCAGGGCATGATGGCCGCCACCTGCATCGGCGTCATCCTCCTGGTCGTCCTTGTCGAGCTCCTCCGCCGCATGGGCAAGGAGTACGATGCTCTCCTCCAGCGGCAGTTCCAGCGCCAAGCCACGACGCACGGCGTTGCCCTGGCTGCCGCAGGCTGCACCGGCGCCGTGACGCCCACGCGCCAGACGCTCACGTACCGCGCCTCGCCTCTCCAGCAGCTGACCCGCGCCGTGATCCATGCCATGACATTTTCCGGCGCCTACATCATCATGCTGCTGGCCATGTACTTCAACGGCTACGTCATTATCAGCATCTTTGTCGGCAGCGGCGTGGGCAAGTTTTTCTGCGACTGGTTGGTGGTCAAGATTGACCTCGATGGTTTTGACGGTGACGAGGGCGGCAAGAAGCCCAAGGGGATCGAAGAGACGACGGTTTGCTGCGGCTAAAGCTTGTCATGATATCATTGTTTGGGGGATAAAATGTCTCGGAATTGGATAGTTGGGAGCTGTCTCGTGCGTTGCCCAACTTGTTTGTTTTTTGGCGATACCCATGAGCAAAGGAGTGATTTAGAAGTACATATTAGCGCTGGCCATACGAAACCATCATTAGACAAAAAAAGCATATCCGCCGCGAGTATTCCTTTGTCAATTATATGAAAGAAACTATGGCTTACTGGCTATCATGACACATGGTCTCTGAACTTGGAATAAGGTGTTGTGACAGGTCATTCTCGAGAAGAGACGATACAACAGTCCATTTGAAGGACCCGACAGTCGGGTTCACGCATCCATGGATAGATCTAGATCGGACTCTAGATGAAAGTCAAGCGTCAACTAATAGTGCATACCTAGACAGACTTCTACCCCCATGCATACATAGTCAAAAGGACTCGCCGCCACGAACCATGGTGGCGTATCTCGGCCAGATCAAGATCGATCTTGCGCTTGTAAGGATTAGAGCGGGAAAAGAGGCCATTAGCTCAGAATCTCTAACCGATTTGAGGTAGTTATGATTGGAACGTTGAATCTGGACGAATCCTTTGTGCAGTAGTCAGCCAAGGATCTGGATGTTGGAGGACGTCGTTGGCTGGTGTTTTGGATAGGTATGTAACAGTGGAGCACCCGCTAAGAAGGAATAACTTGCTCATATCCCCCTCACGACTAGAACCTTAAGGTAAAAAAAAATTCTCATGTGAAAGTGAACAACACATTGATTCCAGTCATTCATAGATCTTGCCACGATCAGGAGCGAGTCGGTCAAGATAGCCAAGGGGGCGCATGAGACGGGCCGTGATCCATCTCTGATTAGATAGGGGATCGAACGTTGCTCGTCCAAGTCGGGGCCGGCCTGAGACGAGAATCGTGGTTCATTTCGCCCTCAGGAGCACACCCCCAATAAATACATGCTCAATCCCGCTCCAACAACCTTATGACCTGAGGTGATTTGTATCGAGGCGGCCCTTGTCGCCGTCAGATAGACCACGCCATGGATCAATCCACCAACCTTCAACATCTCACCAACCTTCCCTTGCCTGTAAGCCTCACATGGCGTCTTTAGACCAAAACATGGCTCGACAGGAGCTAATAAACCTTTCCCATCTGCTCCCCGAGTCCCTCCACGAGATTTTCGAAGATCTGAACCACCCAGAGTCACCCGCCACAATGTCTTCCTACTCCAGCTTCTCAAGCTCCATCTCTGGATCAACGTCCAGCTCTCCGTCACTGCCGTTCCGCCATCATGTTGCCGGCCACAACGATGGCGAGAGGATGGGGGGCGAGATGCACATCATCAGGACCTGGTTTTCCGTGCTGAACGACGACGAGCGGACAACTGCCCTCACATCCATCGCGGAGCTGCCGTCTCTGCGCGAGATAGAGCCCATGATCCAGGCGCTCAAGGAACGCAAGCGGGAGCTCTGGCGACGACAGGAGGAACTCATCATCCAGCCGGGGACGAAGCCCAAGTGGCCCATGCCAGTGTTCCCTCACAACTCGCAGGACCCTAGATGGGTGGCCAAATGGCTCCGGGCGTTGAGGTTGCACAAGTACGAAAAGTGCCTGATGGGAATGACCCCAGCACAGGTCGAACGTCTAAGTGACGAGGATCTACAGCAGCTGGGTGTTGACACTGTCGGCGCGAGGACCAAGCTGCTCCGAGTGAGTTTTTTCTAGAGATATGGGCAGCAAGTTTATCTATCTTGTCTAACAGTTTCTAGGCTATTCAGACGGGATGAACGTCGTGATGGACTCTACCAGTTCGCCCGCGAGACGGGCTTTGTACATGACGATCGCCTCAAACACGACAGCGTCCTCAGCACGCGCAGGCTGCCTCTAAGAATAGTCTATTCTCAAGAAAGGGGTAGCGAGTAGTCACAGCCACCGTACCAAGTCAAAAGATCCTTATAGAGTCAGTCAGGATCAGCATGGGAAGGCCGAGAGTGAAGTCGATAGATGGTGGGTCGAGGTCTCGCGGTGGTGGTGTTGATTGTGGTTTGACACGGGGAAACAATGGCGTTGGGGTCTGGGCGGAATTAAATGAGCTACACCACATCCGGCACTCGATAGCCGTCAACAGCCCTGATCGAGCTGTCCTGATTTTATAATATACCTTGTTCTCCTACCTGCCATAATTAGCTGTAGGGGCCTACCTTTTGTATTATCTGAAACATGACGTTGGACGGTAGATCTACGATAGAATGCTTGCCATGAGATCGAGCCTGACGCCGAATGTGACCTTGTTTAATGGCGTGTGCGTGAATCACGAGGCCTTCCTGTGGGTAGTACGGTACATACTGTACCAGTCTCACTAAGATCGGTACCTTTTTCTTCAGCAAAATGGCCTTTTCCTTTTTCTACTTCCCTTTTTAGTTTAAGTTGCACTGAAAAGAAGGTGACAGCGGGTGGTGGTGCATGCGCGGCCAACCTACCGTACCCAGACAGCTCAGGCGGACGGACCCTGCTGTAAGGTCGTCTGAAGCACCTACCCAAATTCGGTCAACTCTGGAGTTTTCGATTCTCAAACAACGAAACGACCATGAACAATGGCCGCCGCGTCACCCAATACTACTACCACTCCGAAGCGCAAGCGCGGCGAGCAGCCATGGCTATCGCCCATCCAGTTCTCCTTTGAGCTCGCTCCCTCATCTTCTTCCGAGAACCCAGAAGACGGCAGCAATAGCCCGCGTTCCAGGGTCGCCCACAAGTTCCGCGGCCTCGCACTGGAAAGTGGGGGCGGGGCAGCAGCCAGCAGCGACGACAGCGATGCTATCGAGTCCATGAGGAAGAAGCGCCAGAGGCCGGATGAGCTGATGAGAGATGCGCCGCCGACCGTCCAAGATGTCGTCGACCTGGACGGACATTCTGTTGTACTACCACCGCCTGTGGAATCATCGCCAGAGTGTTCACGCGGGGCCCCGCGGGACCGGGCGGAGGAGGAGGAGCCTCAGCTAGCCGAAGCACCGAAGCCGACGGACGCCGGCGGCCTGCAACGTGCATACCCGTCCATCAACCGTCTATCCGAATCAAAGTCAAGGGTCAAGAAGAGAACTGGCTCGCCACCGCTACGCATGAAGCGCCCAGTGCGACGGCCATTCGACAATGAAGACGGAGAGGAAATGGAGATCGTCGATCCCGTCAGAGCCGCACTGACGTGGCACGAGGACGAGATCACCATCTACGACCCCGAGGACGAGGACGACGACGGCACTGGGATCAACGGCATCGGCTTCAAGCCCACGCCTGCGCTGGCACAGGCCCGTGCTATGAAGCGGAGGCAGCAGATGGCCGAGTATCGCAAGCGGGAGGAAAGCGAGGCGCGAGCTCGACGTAGCCAACGACGACGCCGCGGACCAGAAATCACCATTGGACCCGAGGAGAGGTCTCCGTCGAGGAAGGTCAGGTTTATGGATGCGGATGCTCAGAACATTGCTATAACGACTGGATAACGACCACAATGTCTCGTATTGCGGAATTGGGCTGGGCGGCTACGCTGGCGTTTGTTATTTCATCGCCGTCCTTACAACAGATTTGCGACAAGATCCGTATTGATCCACGATGTATGTTTCATGAGTTTGAAGGTTTATGGGTTGAGGAATGGAGGATGGGATGATAAATCACGATGGCTTCAACAGTCCGCTTTATACCCTGGTCTCCAAGAGACCATCTCGGCTTCACGGTTAGGCACTAATTCACTATCGTATAACTTTACTCTAAAAAAAGTTTTCTTTGATTTTTTGAGTCTTGCTTCCTACATGTGTCCCTGGTCCGCAGCTATAACAAGTAGACGTCACATATACTCTTACACATTGGTACATGACAGAAGCCAGGCTTAGTGTTCACCAGAACTTGTACCAAGGTCTTTCTGCCGCCCTTTTCTCTGCCTCTAGCTTTGCATGTTCCTGCCTTGCATCCGCTATTTTCTTTGCCTGTTCCCTCCGGTTCTCCGAAACCACCTCTATGTGTCTCTTCATTTGTCGGCGCTCCTCGCGGCGTAGGTATTGGCACCATTCGTAGGATGCCATGCTTCCGAAGACAAAAACACCGACGGCCCAGTTTGCTGCGCTTGTAGCGTTTCCTTTGAATTGGTTAGGCCTTGGTGTATGAGCAGATCGAGCATGGTCGACTCACCTCGGACGACAAATCTCAGACCTCCAATTCCCGCACCGGATGCAATTCCTGTCAGGAAACCTTGCCGTGCACACGGCGTATTCGCAATATTCGTAAAGTCGTCCTTCTTGATCATGGATACAGCCTCCGAGATTGTCGGCCTAGAATTGGTCGTCGATGTCGTCTCATTTTCACCGTTCGCCGTCGCTTCGTTCTGCTCTATGGGTTTCGACCAGACATGCAGTGTCTTTTCGCCGGGCCTCGGTTGCCCATCCTCCGGATTTGAAGCCATTGCTGGCTACCTATGCGGCGCAATGGGTGTCATGAATGGGCACAACCGAAAAGTTCGACCTTCTCCAAAAGCACATGGGCCGACCAACCGATGACGCTCAAAAGACTTGCAAGCCCGGTTCCCGGGTGGTCTGTGCGTTGAACGTTGCTCCGCCGCCAAAATCACTTAAACTTTAGTGGGGCTCCGGCGTGTCGCGCAGGACGCGTCGAGACGCGTCTCACGTCCGCTCCCTACCAATCTGCATCGAGACTTTCGAGACGCCCTGCCCTTCCACTCTGCTAGTTTCCACAGACGCTCCGCTCTACATTGTTGACTTTTCCACCCATCATTCACTTCGACTGGTGATTTTCCGATTTGTTTTTGGTCTTTAGTCTTGCAGAAACTCTACCCTTTCATGACGATTATTTACTTCCTCACAAGATCCCCGACTCGCTAATCCAATCCCTCCTCTCCAGGGGAGTCTCTCCCCCAGGGTCTCCCAGATGCCCAACACAAGCCTCCGCCGCCCTCAAAAGGGCTTCCGTCGAGGTGGAAAGAATGCCTACCATGGCTCCCGCACGCGAACATTCGCGGCCTCGTCGAGGACGGAGGCTACCTCGGCCGACGAGAAATGGGAGCGCAACCGGCTGGCACACTCCATCGATGAGAACATGGGCTTTGCGCGCTACGAGAGCGGCAAGAAGAAGGAAGGCTGGCTGGTCAACATTCAACCCACATCAATCGAGGACGAGCGGATACCCGGCGGCCGAGCAGCAGTCGACTGCTACTTCATCGAGGAAGACGGCTCGACCTTTAAGGCGACTGTGGAATACGACCCTTACTTCTTGATCGCCGTCAAGAAGGGCCACGAGTCCGAGGTGGAAGAGTGGATAAAGAGAGTTCCTGGAGGTGGTGTCGTCAAGACGATCCGGCGGGTTGAGAAGGACGATCTCAACATGCCGAATCACTTGCTTGGCTACCGGAGAACGTTCCTCGAGCTGAGGTTTGCCAACGTCAATGACCTCATGGCCGCGAGGAAGGATATCATGCCCATCGCGGACAAGAACAAGAAGAACATGAATGCCATGGATGCTTATGCCGAGGTTGCAGCGTGAGTCGAAACTGAAACGCTCTGAGGTTACTGGGCTAACACATGACAGAGCTGCGAACGGCGACTTTGACCTTTTTGATGATTCACGAGATGATGACCGACACATGAACAATTCATTTGCCGATGCGAGCGACTTCATTGTCGATATACGAGAATACGATGTTCCATACCATGTACGAGTAATGATAGATTTGGGTGAGTCTCTTCTATCTTTCGAACTTCGACGTCTTTACATGATGTTTGCAACCCAAGTATTTGCTACTTCAGAGCCTGTACACAGGCCATGAGACCACTATTCACCTTTGCCCTGATTCTATTTTATCCACAGCTTTTCTTGTTCCTAGATATGTTGTCGGGCAGTAACTGATTGGAGATGACAGATATACGAGCCGGAAAATGGTACTTCGTGGAAGCCAAGCACGGCGTCACCAAGATTTTCCCCAACGAAGAGAGATCCCTTCCGGCAGAGCCTGTGGTCATGGCTTATGATATTGAAACGACAAAACTACCCCTCAAATTCCCCGACGCCGCCATTGATCAAATCATTATGATTTCTTACATGATTGACGGCCAGGGATTCCTAATCACCAACCGCCAAATTCTCTCAGAAGACATTGGCGATTTTGACTACACTCCCAAGCCCGAATACCCGGGTCCGTTCATGATCTTCAATGAGCCTGACGAGAAGGCTGTCATCGAAAGATTCTTCCTCCACATCAAGGAAGCACGACCAACCGTCATCGCCACTTACAACGGTGACTTTTTCGATTGGCCTTTTGTAGAGGCGAGAGCAAGTGTCAACGGCATCGACATGTACCACGAGATTGGATGGAAGAAGGACAGTGAGGACCAGTACAAGTGCAACTACAGTGTGCACATGGACTGCTTCCATTGGGTCAACCGAGACTCCTATCTTCCTCAGGGTTCCCGTGGTTTGAAGGCCGTCACGGTGGCAAAGCTTGGATACGACCCTGACGAGCTCGACCCCGAGTTGATGACGCCCTATGCCAGTGAACGGCCTCAGACTCTGGCAGAATACTCCGTTTCAGATGCCGTGGCGACATACTACCTGTACATGAAATATGTTCACCCTTTCATCTTCTCTCTTTGCACCATCTTGCCGCTGGGTGGCGATGATGTCTTGAGAAAAGGAACCGGTACTCTCTGCGAGATGCTGCTGATGGTGCAAGCATACCAAAGGGAGATTGTGCTTCCAAATAAGTACATTACACCGAAGGAAGCCTTCTGGGACGGTCATCTTCTCGACTCGGAGACCTACGTTGGTGGCCACGTCGAGAGCATTGAAGCTGGCGTGTTCCGAGCCGACATTCCCGTTGACTTTGCCGTCGAGCCCAGTGCCATTGACGAGCTTATCGATGACCTCGATGCTGCTTTGAGGTTTGTCATTACCGTGGAAGAAAAGAAGTCTTTCGATGACGTGGAAAATTACGAGGAGGTCAAGGCCCAGATTGTCGACAGACTCCTGCAGCTCAAGAACACACCAAACCGCAACGAAAAGCCTCTGATTTACCATCTTGATGTCGCCTCAATGTACCCCAACATTATGACAACTAATCGATTGCAGCCCGACTCTATGATTCAGGAATCTGACTGCGCTGCATGCGACTTTAACCGTCCCGGAAAGACCTGTGATAGGAGGCTACCTTGGGCTTGGAGAGGTGAATACATTCCCGCCAAACGAGACGAGTACAACATGATTCGACACGCGCTCGAAAATGAAAAGTTCCCCGGCAAGCACCCCAATGCTCCAATGCGAACATTCCAGGAACTCACCCCAGACGAGCAAGCAACCCTTGTACGGAAGCGTCTTCAACTCTACTCTCAAAAGGTTTACCACAAGATCCACGACTCTACCACCATTGTGCGAGAGGCCATCATTTGCCAGCGAGAAAACCCCTTCTACATCAACACGGTGCGAGACTTCCGTGACCGTCGATATGATTACAAGGGCAAAGCCAAGGTCTGGAAGGGGAAGACGTCGTCTCTGCAGTCTTCCGGTGCGCCTCAAACCGAAGTTGACGCCGCAAAGAAGATGATCATTCTGTACGACTCGCTTCAGCTTGCTCACAAGGTCATTCTGAACTCCTTCTACGGCTACGTCATGAGAAAAGGTTCTCGTTGGTACTCCCTCGAGATGGCTGGCGTCACTTGCTTGACTGGTGCCCATATCATCCAGATGGCCCGATCTCTGGTCGAGCGACTCGGACGACCGCTTGAGTTGGACACTGATGGTATCTGGTGTATGCTTCCCGCAACATTCCCAGAGAACTTTTCATTCAAACTCAAGAACGGAAAGAAGCTCAACATTTCATACCCTTGCGTCATGCTTAACCACTTGGTTCACGCCAAGTTTACCAACCACCAGTACCAGACCCTTGTCGACAAGAAGACCTTCAAGTATGAGACGCACAGTGATAACTCAATCTTCTTCGAGGTCGACGGTCCTTACAAGGCTATGATTCTGCCAACATCGAAGGAGGAGGACAAGAACTTGAAGAAGAGATATGCCGTGTTCAACGATGACGGCAGTCTTGCTGAGCTCAAGGGTTTCGAAGTGAAGCGTCGAGGTGAGCTGAAGCTCATCAAGATCTTTCAGCAGCAAATCTTCAAGTTCTTCCTCGAGGGAACCACGTTGGCCGAATGCTATGGCGCTGTTGCCAAGGTCGCCAATCGTTGGTTAGATGTCCTGCATAGCAAGGGTACCACACTCGCCGACGAGGAGCTGATGGAGCTCATTTCCGAGAATCGAAGCATGTCCAAGACTCTTGAGGAGTATGGCGGACAGAAGTCGACCAGTATCACCACCGCCAAACGTTTGGCAGACTTTTTGGGCGAGCAGATGGTCAAGGACAAGGGATTGAACTGCAAGTTCATCATCTGTGCCCGACCCAAAAATGCACCCGTCACTGAACGAGCCGTCCCTGTCGCAATCTTTTCTGCGGAGGAGAAAGTCAAGAGAACATATCTCAAGAAGTGGTTGAAGGAAGAACCCGCCGACACCGACCCTCGAGCGCTGCTTGACTGGGATTATTACCTCGAGCGATTGGGCTCAGTCATCCAGAAGCTGATCACTATTCCTGCTGCTCTGCAGAAAGTTCGCAACCCGGTTCCTCGAGTGCCACATCCGGACTGGCTCCAGAGGAGAATCAATATCAAGGACGACAAGATGAAGCAGAAGAAGCTCACCGATCTCTTCAAGAAGAGCCCTCTAGAAGACATAACCAACATCAACGGCTCTCGAATGGATGACCTGGAGGACTTTGGTAACAAACTACTCAAGCCCAAGTCGGTCAGCTCCGCCGTGGCAGCCTCTCAAGTTGCAAGTACGGTCCAGAAGCGCAAGTCTCCAGAGCCTGCAGAGAATCCCGATCCTATGGCTGCACTCCCCAAGGTCATGCCGAGCGCTTCTGAAAACTACGAGGCGTTCCTGATGTATCAGAAGCAGAAGTGGAAATTGCAAAAACAGGCTCGTATTCGCAGACGACAACTGTTCGGTGACCGACGAGGCCATGCGACCAACAACCTCCAGCAAACCTTCATGAAACAGGCGCATGCCACTTACATGAGCACTTGGCAGGTGCTACATCTCAAGGCAACCGACACACCTGGTATTGTCACGGCACATGTCCTGATCGATGCCAAGATTCACACACTCAAGGTCAACGTGCCTCGCCAAGTCTTCCTCAATCTCAAGAGCAGAGATCTGCCCGATGTTGAGGTGAATGGCTGCGAAGTCGAGCAAGTCAACTACACTCTCCCTAACGGCCATCCGTCCAGCCATCTCTTCAAATTGACGGTGCCGGAAGACATTTATTTCAACGAGAGTGAAAAGTTCTCCCTACTGTTCAACCATCCAAGCGTGGAGGGAGTCTACGAGAAGCAGGTTCCCCTGAATATCCGGGCTGTCCTACGTCTTGGAAACCAGTGTACCATCGACGAGAAGCAGAACGCTGTACTTGGAAAGGGACTTGAACAAGGCTTCGATCTTGCAGGTCTGAAGCGGCCTGCCAAGCCACGGACTTATCTGGAGACATCACCATTGGCTTACATCTACATCTCGCACATCACGGCCGGCGAACGCCAGATTTTTGGCATTTTCTCAACTACAACCGATCAAGCCCATGTGGTCATCCTACAGAAGAACAAGGACTCGGGCCAAGATCTTCCAAATATCACGAGAATGTACTCCGAGATGCTTGCCAGGCGACACGAGGAAGCGGCCGGCACCAACTGGCAGGATTGCTTCACGTATCAAGAAAAGCTACAGTTCAAGATCACGCAGGTGACTACACGACGCAAGGCTCATTTGGAGATTAGCGATGTTGTCAAGAAGATGCGCAAGGACGAGCCACGACCGCAGATGATGGTCATCCAGTCGTCGCAGCGCAAGCTGCTCATCCACGATGTCCCGGTTCTCGGGGACTTCCCCGTTCTTCCCCTCAGGTATGACGCGGCGGATAGCTCATTACCGCCCCTAGGTTGGCAGTCTGTGATCGCCAAGCGACTCGTAGGTCACTACCTCGGCCTCGGGTCATGGATTCTTCATCTCACTGCCCTGGCACGTTACGGCGATGTTCCTCTGTGCAATCTGGAGCGCGATGATCCTCGGTTCTTGATCGACGTTGCCTATGCCCGGCGTCTACAGGCTAATGGAGTTGTTCTTTGGTGGTCTCCTGGCTCACGCCCAGATCACGCCGGTTACGAAAAGGACGATCTTCTTGGACCCCTTGACATGGTCAAGATGCCGAGCGTCAATAATCCCGGGACCTTTTCATCCGTCTGTATCGATATTGACGTCCGCAACCTTGCCATCAACACCATCTTGACATCGTCTCTCATCAACGAGCTGGAGGGTGCCGACTCGGTCTCTTTCAACCCCGCTGCAGACGATTCTGAGACGCTTACATCGGAGAACGCGTTCGCCAATGCTGGTGTTCTCGTCCTCCGCGAAATGGTCAAGGCGTGGTGGGCTGAAGCTTGCCGTGGAAGTACCATGGCTGATGTCCTGGTACAGCATCTTGTCCGCTGGGTGGAGAACCCTGACTCGTTCATGTACGACCGAGCTCTGCATTACTACGTGCAAATGATGTCTCGCAAGGCATTCCAGCAGCTAATGGCTGACTTCCGCCGAGTGGGTTCTCAGGTCGTGTTTGCCAACGCCAACCGCCTCATCCTTCAAACGACAAAAGCCGAGGTGGGCAACGCGTATGCCTACAGTCAGTACATCATCAAGTCGATCAAGAGCAAGCCTCTATTCCACTTTATTGACCTGGAGATCAAGGAGTACTGGGACTACCTGGTCTGGTATGATGAGTTCAACTACGGAGGAAAAGCGTGTCAAGAGGTGGTTGAAGCTGAAGAGCAGAACCTCGAGACCGTGATGAACTGGCAAATGGCGACGTTCCTCCCCGTCCGCCTACAGCCAACCTTCCAGGACTGGGTCATCGAGTTCATACAGCTCATGCATCAACTCAAGCGACCGCAGAATGGCGATCCAGATGCGACGCCGCGGCTCACACAGCTGCCAAGCAAGGGATTGGAAAATCACGAAGGCCAGATCATTCTTGGCAAGGCATTCGAGAAGCCACTGAAGAAGGACATTGTCGGCCTCATCAACAAGCAGAAGCGCGAACTACTCCATCCAGAGCTCGCCGAGGACTACTCGTTCCCCAGTCTACCCGGCTCGCACCTCACTCCTCGCAACCCCATCCTCGAGCTTGTCAAGTCCCTCATGCAGGTTCTCTCACTTGACAAGAATATTACTCTTGAGGCTCGTCTTCTTCGCAAGGAGCTGCTGGCATTATTCGAGGTGCGCGAGTTTTCAAAGGACGGCACATTCGCCAACCCGTCCGAGAGCCTACGTCTTGCACAGGTGTCTTGTGACAGCTGTACCATGGTACGGGACCTTGACTTGTGCCGAGACGAAGATCTTTTCGGTGAGGGAGCTGCATGGCGATGTGGTTTCTGCGGTACCGAGTTCGACCGTGTGGCCATTGAAGAGCGGCTGCTAGGCATGGTGGAGAGCTGGGTTGTTGAGTGGACGACCCAAGATTTGAAATGTGTTCGTTGTGGTGCACTGAGACTGAACGACTTTATGGAGCATTGCACGTGCAGTGGAGAGTGGAAGGAGGTGGTGTCGAGACAAGACGTGAACAAGAAGCTTGGAGTTATGAAGAGAGTGGCCAAGTTTTATGGGCTCAGGATGCTGAGTGACGTTGTGGAGGCTTTGTATCAGGGTTTGTAAATGGAGTTTGGGGACAAAGCATGGAATAGGGAGTTCGAGCTGGTATCAAAGGGGATCATGATCGTCACATCAGAGGGTATATACATATGTAATAGAATCGACAGTTGAAACGGCAGCGTCCAGACTGAAGCTACAGACTCCAACTTGAGGCCCCGCGGGAGTAAAAAAAACACGAGAATACAAAGAGCTCACAACGCAGCTGATAACCCCGAAGCCAACTACAACATTGGGATTTATGAAAGATCATCATAAGAGCATTCATATTCTCATCCTCTATATAGTCAAATCTCTTTATAATTTGTCCTAAGTTTAGGCTTCAGGGCCTAAGATTATCGCCGAGTTCTCTTTATTATTATTATTATTATTATTATTATTTGGCCAAAGATAGGGGTCCTATTGAGGAAGCAGCCCCCTTTGAGCTAGAACGCAAGGTTTTCACACTATAGGCTAGTGTCTAGACGGATGGTTGCATAGCCCACCACTAAGTATCGATATTCGATCCAGGCTGGGCTTGCGGCGGTTCCAGGGCGTACCTGTTATCCTTGATCGGGATGGTGCAGCTACCAGGCGCTATCTGATAGATCTCCATGATCCTAAAATAAGGATAATCCTAAAAGAAGGATGATCCTAGACTAAAGATAACCCTAAAATAAGGATGATCCTAGCATAACGATAATCTTAGAATAAGGATATTTCGCGAGGTAAGCTCTACGAGATTGCAAACTAGGTATGTTTCAAAGAGAAGAAACTCGGAAGGTCTCTAGACGGTGGTTCATGGATTAAGATCTCTCTATCTTGCTTGAATTTTTTTCGTGATAGAATAATATATAAAGCGTCGCTCGCCTTGCTACCGTTATGCGTCCATATCTCGCGCTCGACCTGACTAAATAACCCACATAAACCATGATGCTCCCCATCAACATCCTATTCGTGTACGCCCAGATGTCCAGATCCAAAGTACCAAGAAGATATTAGCTAGCAGTCGAGCAAGAATGGCAGAAGAGTATTGTCAAGTTGGCAGGAGTTGACTTAGACTGCCTCAAAGTTCCTTGGTTCTGTCCCGTAAATGACCATCATTGGGACACCCCAAACCGATGCGCCCAGGCCCGCTCCTTCTGAGAAAGCAAAGCATACAGCTTAGGGAAACGGTCGCTTAGACCTCCGCGCCTTAACCGGTCCAGTGCTGTCATTCCTTCAGAATCCCGGAAGAGCACGGGGGAGCCACGGTCGTTATTCCCGATGAACTTGCGAGCGTCGGCCGAGGCGCAAGATTCAAAGTAGGAGGAATTGTGCAAGAGCTTCCAGACAACCAAATGCAAGAACGAACTCGCGGCGCGGGGATGAATAAAGCCCCGACTGAACGTAAGTAAAGACCACGTGAAGGAGGGTAGTTTGCCGTCTGTGCGACTCAGAGTGTTCCAGACCAAAAGTTCATCTCCTTGAGAATAGGCAATGCCATGGTCTTGAAGCTTCTCGATACAACGTTTATTGCCTGTGGACATGGCATGAAGAAATGCATTGTCGACGTGCTGAGGCGATAGTTCATCGTGATGTTTTGCAACAACGTCGTACTCAGACTTCCAGGTCCGCGCTGTGTACCACATCGTGAAGATATCATGAACTTCGTCTGGAGTGATGGTGGCACCCAGTTCAACCAGCGTTCTTTCAAAACGAACCACCCCAGAAGCCGTGAGGACACGAGCCTTGAGGACACGAGCCATGATTGAAGGCTTATGGTAGCCCTGCGCCCGTAGGTCAACGTTGACATCAGCATCGCAATCATTAACCAACTCTTCGAAATAATCCTCTCGAGAAGGACTGCCCTTTTGTTCGATGATGACATCGGCTAGAATCGTTAGGACAGTCGAGCCGAGCCTGAAGGTGTCATTGATGGCGGTTTCGTCTGGATCGCGCCCGTTTGAGACATTCACCTCCCGCTCATATTGTCGTAATGACCCCATGATGGACTTGATTTGCTGTTGCGACTGCCCCCAGTCGTTCCTGAAGCCGTCAGCGACGACAGAGTACGTCGTTTCTTGACGCGGATCCCCCTTCCTCTGGGCCGGATGGACTCCATGCTTGAGAAGACGTTCGACTGCAGAAACTGCGAAGTTTCTCTCAGAAGAACTAATACCCATTAGGGCTTCTTCTATAGCGAAGTGTAGAGGGGTACGCCAAAACTGGTCAAAGACGTCGGTGCTGTAGTCGTGAGCGAGGAGTTTTTTGAAAAGGAAGTCGTTGTTGGTCTTGATTGCAAGGTGCAGCGCGGAGTAGCCTGATCCGGGGGTTTGAAAGTTCTTTTCTGCTGGATAGCATAGTAGGGAAGCCCCGAGGAGAGGCGGCTTGTCGAGGATCACAGCCATATGGTGAAGTGTGAGCGCTTCTCCGACAGGGGTTATCGATCGCGTGGACTCGGCAACGACCGATGAGGGATTCTGTCTCTGCAAAAGGCGAAAGATGGGCAGGTCACCACGTATAAGAGGTACAAGAGCAGGCCTCCAGTATTTTCCCCTGATCTGGGATTGTAGTTCTCGATTGATGTCAAGAAAGTCCTGCTCGAAATTGGGCTCCAGCAGCGCAGCGAGGTTCTTGGAACGGGCAGCAACGTCGGCCCCCAGCTGAAGAAGTCGTTCTACCTGAAGGGGCTTTCCAAGTGCGGCAGCGATGTGGAGGGCCGTAGCGAAGCCTTCCTTGTGTTTGAACACAGTGTTGATGCAGCCGTGTCTCTGCCGGGGATCAAGATTCGCCACCAGTTTGTTGATCGCTTTGGTACCGTATTTGTCGTTCATGGTTGTTGCAGCCCCCTTGAGAGAATGATAACCACCTTCATGTTGGTCTTTGCGGTAAAGAATATCCTCGCAGTAGTAGTGAATGTTGCGAGAAGAAAGCACCAAGTTGTGAATGTCGCTGAACTTTTGAATGTTGCCTGTGATGAGGAGGAACATCTCCTTGGGCATCCTCTCCAAGGGGGCGGTTCCTGGAGGAAAGAGCATGGTGAAACTCGCCAATAGGCTCTTGAGAGAAAGGGGGAAGGATAACAAGAGGTGCTGGGGAGAGTTTAAGGGATGAAAGGCTGGTGGGAGAGGTTGAAGAGGGAGTGTATTAGGGAGGAGGAAAGAATTAGGAGGAAGAGATGCGAGGGCAGAAAACGGGCAGAAAATAAATATACTCGGGCGAGAGTGATTCACGGAGCATCATCTGGGGGTGCACGTGAGAATTCATGTGACGCGGGCTCTCTCTATTGCAGGCCGAAAGGGCCTCCTCGCTGGTTTCTCCATGTGCAGAAGAGTGCCGTATTATATTCGATGTTTGACCATGTTCAACACCAAAAGGTAGATCAGGGCAGCCCAGCAAGATGACACAATATAAAATATATCCCAAAAGGTATCGTGCCCGATGCCTTGCATTGCAGTAACTTTGATATCGGAGACTCAGCAGGAAAAGAGTAGTATGGATGAAGACTTAGTCTGCCTCCAGGAGCTCTGTTGCAAACGGGTCGTGCCATCCTCCTCGGAGGAGCTTGGTTAGCTGGAAATGTCCTTCAGGAAGCCTAAGATAGAGTCGAGCAACCATGGTGAGCGTCATGAGAGTTAAAGTAGAAGGTTTGTAACTGAGTCTCCGGCATCGCTTGAAGCCATGATCGAATAGTCAGAGGAATAAGGCAACCATCTCGCAGAGCCTCATCCCTAGCACAAGACATCGCGGGGAGGGGTCTCATAAGTCCAGTGTCCCAAACCGGCATAGCTGCTGTATCTTGTCAGCACTTTACTCGCATTCGTCATAGGGCTGAATGACAATGGACGAATGTGGGTGCGAGGCAGACTCGGGATGATAAATGGTTGCGCAAGTCAAGTTTGGGGGCCAAATGGTTAGGGAAGTAACTAATAATAATGGTTCGCCCACTGGAGGCCGCCAAGGCAACAACCAACGGCCATCCCCTCGTGTTGCCTGCAGGCGCTTCCCATTGTCATCTTTTAAGCAGGAGCGTTCCTGAGGCTTTTGCCTTTTCCCAATCCCCATTGTTTCATTCGGTGCCTCGTTTTCCACTTTTATTATATATAACAATTTCTTTGTTTGTCTGTCTGTCTCTCCAATGGACCGCCACCTCAGGCGCAAGGGCCGTCGCAGCACGCCCGTTCCGCTCAACGGCGGCGGCGCAATTCACCAGTTGCGCGGCGGCCCCACGCGGTCCGTCCCGGCCATGTCAACGCCTCCAGCTGCTCTGGCCAGCGTCGTGGCTCTGTCGGCTCCAAAGATGGCCGACTCGTTCCATTTCGATGTCTCCAACGACTTTAGGTTGCACGCGTATCTGCCCGAATTCGACTTTGACTGCTACCGCTCCGTGTCTCCCGCAAACCTGGACTTGAACTCTCTCAAGGACCTGGAGACTCTCAGCGGGAGGGGGATGAGCACGCTCAGCAGCGCCAGTGCCGACACTCAGTCTTCCTCCTCAGCTGGCTCTCTGCTCTCGTCAGTTTCGACCGAGGGCGGGGATACCCTCACCCTCCGAAACTACGGGTCGAGAAACCCCAGTCCCCTGCGGTGCGGGCGAACCAACAGCCTTGACGACCCGGCGCACCCTTTTGTTTGCCTTGGGCCCCAGTGTCAGCAAGCCTTCGCTTCTGACGAGGACCTCAAGTCCCACGTAAAATCTGCTCACAAGCACTCCTGCAACTGGGCCGGCTGTGATCAACCTGGCTTCCTCACCCATGATGCACTCATCTACCATGTCAAGGTAGAGCATCTCCTCATCTGTCCTTCACCTGGCTGTGCAGAGTCGTCGTTTCAAAGCCGTCGTCTTCTTCAGTCCCATATAACTCTTGCCCACCCAGAAGACGGAAAGGATACTGCAAAGGAATGGCAGCTCCCTGCTAACCCTCCCAACATGAAGCCCGCCAACACGAATTCCACGGTCAAGTCAACAACAAGTCCATCTATCCCTTCAGTTCTCGGCAAGAGAAAGGAGGGACAGTCTGAAGATCAAGACCATCTCGTTCTTATCAAGACAAAGCAACGATGCCAGGACAGGCTGCGCAATGTTGTCGAGAAGCGAGCCAAGAAGAATGCCGGTGAGTATATAATACCACATTCTCAAACATCCTCAAGGCATCTGACTTCAAAAAGGCACTCCACGCAGTGCAGATAGTCCAACCGACCTCGTCCGAGGCAAAGCTTCTCGCCTCATCGAGACCACAAGCTTCCCCCTTGTATTCGAGCACGCCATCCTCCCCTTCCTCTCAGAATATCTCCCCAAATGGGTCGGTCCTCGTCATGTCATCACGGTCACCCGAGGCAAGACGCCTCAGATGAGACGGATCTGCATTATGGCCCCAAAGCTAATTACTCGCCCTCGCAAGATCATCATCGTCAGCCACGTCCAGGACCTCATTCCCGCCAATTTTTCCAACCTCGTCACCTTTGTCTTTACTCGTGGCGAGATCAATCGTACCGTCACTTGGGCCAGGGGCCTTAGTAAAGACCACAAGGACGATATCTGCACCGCCAGAAACCCTTATTTCTTCCGTGACCCTTGCATGGGTGACAGCATCGGCGTCCAGGGAAGCGATACCTTTGAAGATAGCACCGCTACTCTCGGTCCTTGTCTCACCGTCGGAGGCGGTAGCTTTTGGCTGGGTAATTTTCATCCCTTCATGGACGCGTATCGCCACCTTGCTCAAGTTGAAGTGGAGCATCCATCCTTCCAAGACCGCAAGCGGTGCGTGTCTGAGGGCCACGATGCCTTGACTATGGGTGTCGGCTTTAGACTCGGCAATCTCGAGGTTACCTCTGGCCTCAACCTCAAGACGACACGTATCTCTCACGAGCCTTACTGGGAAGAGTGTGACATGGACAACCCCCTGATAGTCACAGACTGGGCCCTCATCGCTGCTCGCACTTCGCATGCCAACATGCTCCGCCGCTTCCCTTCGGACACCCAGCCCCAGGTTCGAGAGCCTGTGGTCACCTCCACCGCTCCTATAGTGCCAGGTGCCGATGTCCTCTCCAGTGGTCGAACATCTGGATATCAACGAGGCCAGCTCTGCGAGATCCCAGCGTACGTTTCAGGGCAAGAGAACGGAACCCAAAAAGCCACTCGGGAGTGGTTCATCGAGGAGCCATACCCTCAGGATAATGAGGAAGACTGGATTCGAGGGGGCATTGGTGTCAACGGCGACAGCGGTGCCGCTGTTGTCGACTCCCACTCTCACGGCCTCATTGGCCAAGTTTGGGGACGAAACAATTACTGGGGCCCTGGCCAGCGCGTTACCTACTTCACTCCCATTGCCGACATTTTTGACGATATCCAGGAAAAATGCGGGCAGCAGACACGCCCTCAACTCCCACAGCATCGCGATGAAGCAGACTGTATCCCCTTGTATCCCTCGTGCCGCCAATGCTACGACCTGAGGACCTATCTTGACAGCCGGAGGAGTTCACGCATGTCACTGCAGAGCATGATCATGGGCACGGGTGACGGCGACCACGATCTCACCTCTATTGAGGCTGTCTCGGAGCTAGCTACGCCGATGGATTACCATCGCTACCCGGGCGTCGAGGAGACTGGATCCTCTTTCAACAGCATCGTCTCGCCAAATGCAGGTTCAGGTTGCTATCCTGGAACGCCCATGATAGCCGACGCGAAGAGCCCATATGCAACCACACTGGACCTGGAGGACCTGTACGAACCTGGATTTACCGTTCCTCATCAGTCGCGGAAGAGGAGGGTATCCGGCTTCACCGTCGGCTCTGGTTTAGAAAGGACAAAGAGGCAGAGAGCTGGTGAGTAGGATCAGCCAGCAAACCCTCCACGTGCCATCTTCTTTGCCCGAGCATCGCGCCGGTTATGATTAGCTCGGGATCCCTTGTGAGCTTCCTTGTTCTTCCTTGCCGACTCGGTCTCTTTGTCGCCTGTGGGTCCGGCGACATTGCCTCCTCTTCCACGACCGCGTCCTCGTCCTCGCCCACGGCCGCCTCTACCGCCTCTGGACGATCCACCATCCTGCCCGCTCTCTTCCTCTCCTGACCCTGGCGGGGTGGCTCTCCAGGAAGTGCGGTCCAGTTGTGCTTGCTGGCCACTGAAGGCATACTTTGCCTCTAATCGTCGTTTTTGCTGGGGATTCCTTACCAGCATAACTGCCCATCCCTCGATGGCCTCGTCCGTCATGCCAGTCTCTTCCCTCAACTTGGCTCGCTGATTGCCTCTCCTGGTAGCGGCGTCGCGATCAAACAACTTGGAGTCCATCTGGTACGCCCGGAACAATGCCTCCTCGTTACCGTCATTCGCTCCATCAGCCTCCTGATTCGACGTATCAACCGTGCCGCCCACATCTGCCGCATCATAAGTGTCGTCACGCTCGTCATCATCAGAATCGAATGCCGCCAGAGCAGAAAGGATTGCCGACTTGTTTGGTGCGTTTGTCTTGTCTTTGAGCATTTCATCGGCGCTCCTCGCAGGCTTCTTTCCGAATGAAATCTTAGAGACATCCATGGTGAGGCGATCGAGCTCGTCATCGTCATAGATATTATGCCTTGTCGGCACTTGAGGTGGTGTTGAACGTGGTGCAAGTTCCGTATGCTTTGGCTCAGGATGTGATGACCTAAATGTGTTAATTGTAAAAAGAACAGGAGAATCTGTGGGCTCGATGAAACATACAAGGGCTCGCTGCGATCTGCGTCGGCCAGGTGAGGCGGTAGAGTCTCACCTAGCAGGTTTGCAACCACTTGTTCAACATCCTCTCCGTATTCTTCAAGACACTTGGATATAAAACCAGACCCCAAGTCGGGGAACAGGTCCTGAACCTGGGTGATCTGACTCATCCGATGAATGTGCATGTCTGCATCCACTTCCTGCCGCGTCTCTTTGCCCTTGCCTTTGTCCACTTTTCGCCTTACTAGGCGTTTTGGCCGGACCATGGCGCCCTTCTTGAAGCCTTCCAGCGCCGTAATTCGCTTCTTCAAGTTATTTGTAGCAGTCCCAGAATCCTCTGCCCTTCGCAGTAGTATCTTGAGCAGAGGCGTGTTCGTGACAAGCTCGGGAACAAGCGAATCGTTGGCATTCAGAGGACCAGCCTTGTGGGCGTCTGCCGCTTCCTTGAGCGCATACAGCTGGTCGCTCAACATGGACCACTTGGCCGGTTCGGCGTCTATCAGGCCAACCAGACATAGGTAGGTCGTCGTCAAAATCACCTTCCGTAGGGGCGGGTTCATGACGCGGAAGCACACGACCAAGCCATCGAGGAAGTCGGCACCCGCAAGAAACAAGGTGCAGGCATCTGGTGAGGCGTGCAGCAGATGGTTCAAACGTGTGAGCCGGGCTTCGACGAGCTTCAAATCAGACTTGATACCGGCATCCAGTTGCGGGATAAGCTGCTTCTTGAGCGTGGAGAGCGAGGCCTCGAGTGGTGCGCCATGTTGCTGGAAGAGCTGCGCGATGAGGGGAGCTGTGATTTTCCGGGGAAAGATCCTTGCAACGTCTGCTAAGAACGGGAAGCCCAAGAGCTGCGGAGGTGGAGATGTCGTCAGCACGCGAGATGTGAGCTGAGAAACCGTTCTCGGCAGTGTCGTCGAATATGATCCCAGAACCGTAAAGCCTGCTTCGGCCGTCCCCTCGGCAAAAGTAGCTAGAAAAGTAGCAATTGATTCGTCGTGTGCGAGGGCTGCCTTGAACTGTTTATCAGATAGTGCGAGAAGGGCACGACAGAGTGATGCCCAGGCTTCGAGTAGAGAGTCCCATTCGGTGGATGAAAGGCGTTGTCGCCATGATGACTGGGGGAAGGGTGCGAGGGGTGCGAGAGTGGCCATGGTTGGAGGGGAATATTCCTAGGTTTGTGTGCGTGGTCGTAGTTTTGAATCCTGGGATATTTATCTGGAGGTATAAAGTAAAATGGATGAGAGAAAGAGAAAAAGGAGTCTGATGAGATGTCCAAGGGAAGCCCTCAGTCTTATGGATCGTTACCCATCGTGCTCATGAAATACTGGGATCGTGGCTGGATACGATTAGAAGCCTGGGCTGGCTTGCATCGCCGGATGAATCATCGGAAAGTGGATGCTCACTCGCGCTGCAGGCAGATGGAGCGGAAGGTGCAGTCCAACCCCGAAAATATTAGCTAGCCAGTTCTTCTTACTAAGCCGCGCGAACTTTATACTGCAGCTCTTGCTCTTATAAGATAATAAAAAAATTCAAAAAATATTACTATTATTTTATTTTTCTTAATTTGAACCCCTACTAGGCTATTACCTCCCGAAACCTTTCCCTCCAGCATCAATCTCTCATGCGGGACACACCACCTCCTTCGCTCTTTCGTTAGCGAACCCGATAGCACTAGCATGATAGCTCAACCACCACCCTCAGAGGGATCAGAGGAAACACACGAGCAAAAGAACGCGATATCTTTACATGATATGGGCGTTTCAAATCGACCCCATGCCATACTACACAACAACCCCGGCTTTGCGTATGTCACAGTCATTGGCTATGTCTTTGACGATATCAAGGCTTCTTCCAACGGGAGGATTACGGACATTCGGGTTGCCCGCGGGTGACAAAACACGCTTTTTTGCCTTGGCAAGTCTAAACTTAGGATAGTTTATGAAAAACTTGGGGCTGCGTATTAGATGAGCCTTTACTACTCTTATGATGATCTTTTCATAAGGCAGGCGTCATTCCTGGAGGCCGGGACAAAAGGGGTTTCCTCTACTACTACTATTATTAAAGAGCTCTACCAAGAATACCATACATGACCTAAAGTTACTGATTAGGTCGATATCGTATCGAGCCATGCGAGACGCGGCTAAAGGAGAATGGTCTGGCGAGCAGCTCCATATCATCATTAGAAATGACAGGCTCAAGAACGTCGGCAATAGGCAGTATCCAATCTCCTACGCGCTTACATGGGATACGGTGATCCCAAAATATACCCCAAAGAGAAGGGCCCAAGACCCATGGGCAGAGAGGCTCAGGATGTTGTAGTAGCCGAGCAGAGCAAAGTCCGCAGGGAGATCGGGCGAGCTGGAGACCTGATGACGAATAGTGAAAGATGCTCTCGGCAATTCAACCGTAGCCGGTTTGAACGGCGCAGTGCTAGCGTGGAACGGGATGGTTAGAGCTATAGCAAGGACTGCGAAAATATTAAGAGCCCAGATCATAGGCCATCGCATAACCTTGAGAGGTAGTAAGGCCGCAATCTTTGCCGTCGGGCGGTGGCTGCTTGCTCTCTACTTCTCTGCTGTTTCCCTTGAGCATGATTCCCAAGTTTTGGACGGTAACAGCCCAGGGTGTCGGTTTTAAACCAGCAACAGACCACCCAACGTCAGGCGCAACGACGGCCTTCCACCATATCAGCTCAGTAGAAGAAGCGTATGTCAAGTCCAGGACTGTCGAAGCAGAGTAGAAATCAGGCAGAGCCCTATATTCCCTCGAGAGGTTCCGTCTTTCCGCGAAGCTTGCGCTCAAGACGTACGCCCAGCCCAGCGTCAGCAACGCGATGCCGTTGTTTGCTTTGCTCTCCTAGTTACGGTAGTTGAGCGATGCCGATGTTAAATAGACTGTTGGATGAAGTTTGGTTAAAGATACCCCCTCTTCTTTGGCTCTCTCTTCTCATTGACTGAACATGCGCTATTCAGATCCCTCCACGTAGAAAACCCATCGAGCCATCTTGGATCGCTTGGGGTATCGTCGGGCAAACAAGAGGTACGGTCGAGGCATCTGGTCAGGTCCCAGGCTCCAAGGTGAAGGTCCGGTCGTTGGTTTCGCTCGAGTGAGGGGCGTTTGCCATTGTGAAGTGCTTCGGCGAGATATGATTTCGCTATCGTGGCCGATGTAGAGACTGGTCCTGTCAGTGTAGTCCATGCTGGCAAAGAAGGTTGGATGGTATCAATCATATTAGGGGCAACGGGATGGCCCCGACTTCTTTGTCTTGCAAGACTCGCATCGCACAGGTTAGGGTTAGGGTTAGGGTTAGGATTAGAGGTATCGCGACGCCTCAAAAGGTTCTTTCAATCATACAACAAAGCAACTGGTTGTGTACTATATCTATCACCCATGGCAAAGGCCGCCCTGGTACTTGTGACGCTCGCCTCTCTTGCACCCCTTAAGCGCGTGTGCGCTTCCGTAACGAGTCTTATCCTTACAAATGCCAATTGCCCTACTAACCATGTTGTATAAATTCCCCAAGAATGCTTACAATAACTCTTGTGGCGACAGTCATGGTCATCTAAAGCGACCTTTGTCGTGGCCGCTATGACAGTGTCGATGATGACTTGGGAGATAGAACCTCCTGATACGGTACCTTTGGAAAGGAATCCCAGAGCAACGATTGCAATAGCATCACACAATTCTCGACTTCAAGTACACCTCTAACAACCGAGTCCCTGTCTTGAAACTGAATAGATCCTATACAGCCCTCGTCATCTGTAATCATGACCCCTTAACGCCAGCGAATGCACAAAGAACCCCAAATATCTCTTGAAACATCCAACGCCCTGTCGTCTCGTATCCCCTCTCTTTTATTCTTTTCATATAAACAAGTCTTGGGCCGGCTAAACCCCCTCTCACCTCAAAAGTCCCATACCGTGCATTCTCTAGGAGGCGGCAGCTCCGGCATCAAGCCACCCTCAAAGTTGCCCGTCTGCGCGAATGCCGCCCACTGAGCCTTGGATTTCTCGTCGTACTGCTCGGGTGGAAGTTCCGTATCCTGTGAATACACCGGCGGGCCATCTGGGAACCAGATCCGTCGCCATGTCCCGTCGAATTCTCGGATGCCCGGCCTGTTGTCCTTGTATGTGACGGTTTTCCCCTTGAACGTGGACAGCCGGCCGTCCATGCCCTTGGAGATGTAGCTGTTGACTGGCGGGTGCTGTTTGCTGCTGTTGGGGGGGTATGGGCTGCCAGGCGCTGCGGCCGGTGTCTGAAGCTGGCTTGGGGAAAAGGGGTTCGCAGCTGCTGCCGGCGTGTTCAAAGGCTGGCCGAAAGGATTGGGTTTGGAGGGCTGACCAAATGGATTACTGGCTTGTTGCTGGTTGTTCTGCGATGCGAAGCCATTAGGCTGCTGCGGTTGTGATGGCTCGCCAAAGGCGCTGTTCGTATTTTGGTTTGACCCTTGGTTAGCAGATGAGAAGGCATTCGACGCTGCAGGCGCATTCTGCTGCTGTCCAAAAGGCGAGGGTCCCTGTGAGGGTTTTCCGAATCCGCTTGGCCCAGCGTTGGCTTGATTGTTGTTGGCAGATGCAAATGCGCTTGTATTCTGGTTATTCGCAAAGCCACCGCTAGGAGCACCGAATGCATTCGGCGGGGGAGCATTATTATTATTTCCTACAGACCCAAAGGGACTGGAGGTATTGTTGGCATTGGCAGCAGCCCCAAAGGGATTCGGCTTTTGGCCAAGCTGGCTAGTTTGACCAAAAGCGCTGCCTTGTGCGTTGGGTTGTGACGGCTGCCCAAACGCCGGCGCTCCAAACGGGCTGGGCTTTGCTCCCAGAGCTGAAGGTTGGCCAAATGCAGAAGGCTGCGACGGCTGGCCGAAAGCTGGAGTGGTCTGAGAGGGCTGTCCAAAGCCCGATCCTCCCTGTGCCGGCTGTGATGGTTGACCAAAACCTGAGGGCTGTGATGGTTGGCCAAATGCTGGAGCACCAAATGGACTAGGTTTTGCGCCGAGAGTTGATGGCTGGCCAAAAGCACTCTGGCTAGTTGAAGCGCCGCCCCCAAAGGGCGACGAAGTATTGGCAGATCCGAAGGGAGCGGACTGAGGCGCCGAGTTGGCAACGGTCGACTTTGGTCGTTTACCGACGAGGAATTCTCCAAACGGCGCTCCTTGCGTGCCCTGCCTGCAGATATCCTCTCGGTTCGGGTGTTTATTCTCGGCGCTGACGATGAATTGGATGGCGTCCTTGGCATTCCGGGCGGCGTTTTGCATCTGCTGCTGCGCATTCGAATAGAGTTCTTGCGCTTCGTTCAACTACTCAGGTTAGCTTCTTCTTCGACCACCCTAAGCAGTAATCCAAGTGTTGCGCTCACGGCTTGCTGCTCTTTGCCCGAGGCCTTGCCCGTCATAAAGTGAAGCCTCAGCTCCTCAAAGCTCTGTTCGCGGGGGTAGCCTCCAAAGAGCTGTTCGGGCGCGTCTCGCCCGGGGGCATACGACGAGAGGATCCATTGCGGCGTCTCGCTGGTCAAGTCTCGTTCGATGGCTTCGACGGTGATGCTGTATTTGTCTGCAGAAACAAAAAAAAAACTCTCGTCAATGGGTTTTGCTATCAAGTCGTGCTGGCAAAAAAGGGTGTCGTACCGGCCTGACTCTGGCTGCTGCTGCTGCTGCCTCCTACTCCTCCTCCTAGAGCTCCGAATCGATTCGAGGGTTGGTTTCGGTTGTTGGCATTCGGATGCTCGAATCGGCAGGCGCCTATACCCCAGGTCATTTTTCTTTGATCGCGGTATCCCAGGGGTATCAAGATGTGAAAGGGGGAAAAAACATACTGCCGAACTTGCAGTTCCCTTGCTGATAGAATTTACAGACAGTCATGCTGAATGGTGCAGATGCGCTCGTTGTCTGTGTCCTGGGCTGGATTGAGTTTTTTGGCGATCGAGATTGGGGGGAGTTTCGCCGAGGATTCCCGCTACCTCATGACGAAAAAGAAGACGTTTCGCCGTTGAAAGAAACGCGTCCGCTGGAAAGGGTTTTTTGAATTTGTATTGGGGATAAGAGTGATGCTGAATGGAGTGGAAGAAGCTCTCAGCCTTTCCCAGCCTCGTTGGGTTGGATCGGCTGGGCTTGGCTAAGCTAGAGTACCCAGGGAGGTATGGACGGACTTTTTTTTGCGGGATCCAGCGGGGGGCATGCAGCGCTAACCCCCTGGACTGAGCGCGCGGTGGCACCTCAAGGCTTCCCACCTGCGAGTTACTTAGGACCCATAGAGATGGGAGAGCAGCACCACTACCAAACCCTCAAAGACGTTGAAATAAATTCAATTTCTGGTATGTACTTAAAGTCATACAAATGTCCATCATCGGACGCCACGGCCCATCCGCCCTGGGCTTGGCTAAGCTAGAGTACCC
>JABFFE010000364.1:0-29325 GCA_013623625.1 Fusarium setosum | reverse complement strand
GATTTTGCGTATCGCGATGCAATCGGGAAGTTTGTTATTGGATCCATGTTGTTGTTGCAAGGTTTTTGGGTATGATGACCTCTGAATTGTGTACTTTTTAACTGTGTTTTGTCCACTGGACCGGTGCACAACGTCCCAAACCTGTACATAACGTTATTGATCTATTGAACATTATTTACATTTTGTATGGAAAGCTGGATTGGTCATTTCGGGTTCGGGTTCGCATTGTCTCAGGTGTTCTAGCTCTTTCAAGTCTCACCGTGGTTAGACGTGGGTCTATCTAATCATGGTCACGAGGGAGCTTGCCGTGGAACATCCCCCGAGTGAACTTCCCGATATAGATTCACCGAGCAAGACAACAATGCAGGGGGGGCAAGACTGCGTGTAGGTCGAGATCACCGTTTACCAACCCTTGATCTCATTTGGTGATAATCCCATGAGAGCAAGTATTCACTCTCTCGATCTCGTCTATAAAAGAGTGACTAGAAAAGGCCTCACAAACTTCACCTCTCCATCACTCCTTCAACTACTTCGACACCAAACAAAAGTGCATCAGAAGCCTCTCCAGCTCTATACGGAGACAGAAACAATACAACAAGAAGCTGTCACCGTAGCTTGCAACTATACAAACTCCCAGCTTTGCCATTGGAGATATTCTGTCAAAATGGCCAAAACAAACATCGACATCATCGACGATGTCGACATGTAAGTCGCACAACCTCTTCTACCAACATGCACGGAACTTACCACCCCCAAAGCTTCCCGTATGCCCACACGGATCATGACGCCTTTACCAAGATGAACGATGGGCTCTACACCCTCGTGCGGAATGATGCCCAAGGCTCATATCCCATCGGCTACATCCTCGACCGCGTCTTCCAGGAACTCCTCAAGGTACCCGAGGACATCAGAGGCAAGATGGAGTACGACCAGGAGAAGCGGACCGTTGCGCTATTCCAGGAACCCACAGAGCAAGAGCGTACTCGGCGTGTCGCAGCTCTGGCCGACTACTGGCGTCAGAAAGGGACATTCCCCCTCCTCCGTGGCTGGCGCGACGAGCTCTGGCCTGTCTACGGCCGCACCGGCGAGCTCCTGTTCAGCATGGAGCGTGCTGCAATCGGCCTCATCGGTACGATGCGATACGGCGTCCACATGATTGCCTACGTTCGGGACGACTCTGCGCCTCACGGCCTTCGGCTCTGGGTGCCTACTCGTGCGCGGAACAAATCGACGTTTCCAAGCATGCTCGACAACACTGTGGCAGGCGGCCTCATGACGGGCGAGGACCCCTTTGAGTGTGTGGTCCGCGAGGCCGACGAGGAAGCCAGCCTCCCTGACCAAGTTGTCCGCAATGGCGCCAAGTTTGTCGGCAACGTCACATACATCTACATCACGGACGCAGGGCAGGTCGGCGAGGGCGGCTTTATTTACCCCGAATGCCAATGGGTCTATCACCTCGAGCTTCCCAACGATGTCATCCCCCAACCCAAGGACGGCGAGGCTGAGAGGTTCGACCTGTGCGATGTCGACCAGGTCAAGGCGGATCTTGCCAAGGGACGCTTCAAGCCCAACTGCGCCCTCGTCACCCTCGACTTTTTTATCCGCTATGGCATCCTTACCCAGGAAAACGAGCCGGAGATTGAACAGATCAAACGGAGGATGCGTCGCGACATTCCATTCCCAGGCCCGCACCAGAGCTACTGGCGCCCGGCCTGAGTTCCTCCCAGGGGGAAAGGCGCAAAGAGCACATCTTTCAAAGGCTTGTTGGGGGGGGTCCGAGAACGTCGATTCGTTAGGGTATCATTGACATAACCTAGAGCTAGTGGAAGAAACACAAAAGCCCTTTTGGCGGGGGGGTTGTAGATCTAAGGCCTAGACTGATGGATAGAGAGTACTTTGCGCCACAGTTTATTTCTTGACAAGCAGATACACGTTATCGACGCGCAGGGGCGTCAGCTTCTTGACGGGGCCTTGGAGCGACATGAGAAGGCCGCCGAAGGAGACATAAGCATTACTGTGTGTTAGAAAGTCGCTGGTTAGCACACTCTGTTCTCAAACATCAAAAGCATGGCAGTCTCAAGGCTCGACTGCGCAGCAAAAACGTACATTGTGTTTCCATCGTATGTCTCCTCAAACTTGTAAATCTTGCCGTAACACACGTAGTCGTACAGGTCGGCAATCGTCGCTGGCGCATCGCCTGCCTTGCCCACGTCCCGCCAGCCCTTGTCGTCCTCCTTGCTTCCGTCCAGAGAGAGCGTCGTCGACAGAACCACGTGGAGCGTGTCCGAGACAGCGCAGGGGAAGAGCTCAATGTTGATGTCGAGCGTCATGACTGTCTGGGAGTCGCTCGACGTGCACGAAATCCGGGCGGCGCGGTCATACTTGGACTGGTCATATTCGGTCACCGTGAAGGATTCCTCAAAGAGGGTGGCGTCGCCGCTGGCCATCTTGGGCGGGTTTATCGTAGACTTGCTAAATAATAGAGAGCAAGAGGAGGAGCTGGACTCGAGAGGGCGAAGAAGCGAATTGTGGAGGATAGCTCTGTCGTCGTCGCAGGAAAAAGAAAATGTTTGGGCGAGGCCCAAAAAATGATAGTGGGGTTAGGTGCATAAAACTCCCACTGACGTCGGATGGATACCTACCAAGCGGGGCACGCACACACAATCATAGTCCTGTCGAAGCCTAAGCATCTATAAGACTTTTTGTTCTCGTCTCTCTTACCGAATTATCTTTTTTTATGAGATCGAGATCGAAAACCGGTTGGCTCGTGCAGTGATGTCTTTTCGAAAACGAAATGTCGTGATTGGGTCCTCTGGGCAATCGTCGCCCGTTGCACGACAAGAGAAGTCTCTTGCACCAGGAACCAGACCATCTCCGTTAGATGGACGGCTCACAACTTCGACGGGCACACAGTCCTTGGACCAACTCTTGTCTGGCCACGCCGGAATGCCACTGGGGACATCTTTGCTCATCGAGGAGACCGGGACTACCGATTTCGGAGGAGTGTTGTTGCGATACTACGCAGCCGAAGGGCTCGTTCAGGGGCATTCCGTTCACCTATTAGGCTTTGGTGATACTTGGAGGAGAGAACTTCCAGGGCTAGGAAGCCTAGATGGCTCCAAGAGCAGTGGAAAGACCTCATCATCTTCGGAGGACAAGATGAAGATTGCCTGGCGCTATGAGACATTAGGACAGCGTAATGTGCCAGCCAGAGGCATGTTCTCTCACCCTTTTCTTTTCTTTTCTTTCTTCTCTGTATCATTCCTCTAACAGTTTGGTCTAGATTCTCAGGTGTCTACCGGACCCGGGCAAACTTCAAGTACCTTTTGTCATGGTTTCGATCTGACCAAGCGCCTCGAGAGCAGTGCAATGAAAGGGCAACTTTACGCAACACCCGTGGAGGGACCTTTGGCTTCACCGACACAAACGCCCTTCAGCAAGTTCATCGCCGACGTGACTCTCAAGATCAAGAACTCGCCTCCTTCAACCGTCCACCGAATTGTCGTTCCCAGCCTTCTCTCTCCTACGCTCTACAACTCGGCCGCCACCCAGCCCCGGGAGATTCTTAAATTCCTGCATGCTCTGAGAGCGCTCCTCCGACAATTTCCCACCCAGGTCACGGCATTGCTGACCATTCCCATTACTCTCTTCCCAAGATCGTCCGGACTCACGCGGTGGATGGAGCTGTTGTCAGACGGAGTCCTCGAGCTGATCCCCCTGCAACACCAGGCCCCAATCACCCGGGAGCCTGGCAGTGAGGATAAGGGTCAAGGACTCCTCCGCGCCCACAGCCTTCCCGTTTTCCACGAAAAGGGCGGCGGCTTGGAGGGCTCATGGAACCGGGAGAACCTCTCGTTCAAACTTAGCAGCTCCAGTGGGCTGGTTATTACGCCTTTCAGTCTCCCGCCAGTCGGGGAGGAAGAAGAGACATCCAAACCATCCAAGCCAAGCGAACCGAAAAAGGAGAGCCTAGATTTCTAAGTCGATGCCTACAATAAGCTTCTGGTTGCATCCAGTTCTCGGCCAAGCTTGGTCCAGGAGGCTGGAGCTCCCCCGTCTTATCTTATCAGGCTCTCCGACTCCACAGCCTAAAATTTTCAACACCTCAAAAGAGCTCCAGCTGCAACTCTTCTTCCTTTTCTCTCCTCTTGATCCATCAACAACTTCCAAAAGGTATGTCTCAACGATTTCTTCTCTTCACGCGCAATGCATGCAATGGACACAATGATTATAAAATTATTATCTGTCAATCCACTGATTTCTGTGACGACACAAAATAAAATTACGAAGACGACTTATGATGTTGTCCTCCCTCACATTCTTTTGCTTCTCTACCAGCACAATTGAGAGCGTCTGCTAACATGCGATGCCTGCTAGGTACCATGGCCACGCCGCCTGATCCCGTTCCTGTCCGCATCTCCAAGATCGCAGGTCGATATCTCATCTTCGACTCCGAGGCCGCTGCCCTTCTCCGTCGCAACGAGAACATCAATGGCACGCTGGCCGGAACGGCGCCTCAGCAGCCGACTCAGAATATCTTCCTCGGCCTCCCCATTGAGCTCCGCCCAGAGGAGGCCGAGTCGTTGGTGCAGAAGAAGGTGGCTTATCTAGTAGACGACGTAGCTGCGCACCAGGCCGTTCTGCGCAACCCCAGCCCTGACGCGAGGAGGCTGTACCTCGACTCGCTCAAGACGAGGAAGCAGACTGCCCAGCAGGTTTTTGCGGAGAAGAATGCCAAGAAAGCTGCCGAGGTGGCAGAAAAGCATGGAAGATCCCGACGGTCTGCTTCTCGGACAACCCCTAGCAATGCAGATGACGATGCCCTCTTCTCAAGTGATCAGCCTGAACCCACCCCCCGTCAACCGGATGCTGCAGTCAGGTCTCTTGGTGTCACACCAACATCCAGCGGGCCATTGATATCCCCGGAGACAGAGCGGACCTACCAGTCCGAGAAGCCCACTCAAGGCCCATTGTGTGGCTTTCTCCTTTCTTCCGGCTATTATATGACTCCTGGCCTCCGGTTCGGTGCCAAGTACAGTGTCTACCCAGGCGATCCTCTAAGATTCCACGCTCACTTTATGGCAAATCAATATGAGTGGGATGAGGAGATTCCTGTCCTTGACATCGTAGCAGGAGGCCGCCTTGCTACGGCGGTCAAGAAAGCTTTCCTGATAGGAGGCCAACAACCTAGGACGGACGACGGGTCGCCGGATGGTCAGATGCGAACGTTTAGTATAGAATGGGCTGCTATGTAGACCTCCCTAATATGAATGCTATCAACAATGCGTCGTGAGAGCGACCGAAACATACATCCATGGTCCTTCCCTAATTCTTGCGGGACTCGCCACCAACTCCAGAACTGAAAATGCGAAAGAACAAGAGGCATAAAGAAACTCCCGAGTATTTCATTCCTTCTATTATCTGATGCCCATCATCTGCTAGTAACCCCCAACTCGTCTCCATCGTAGAGCGTGATCGTGACCAAAAATACTGGGAAGCTCAAGGCACAAATATGCGGCTGAAGCTGATCACCTCTCGGCGGCAACAGACGCACTTGTCAAAGTTGTTCATAGCCAGAGAGACACGACAGTCATCGCAGAGGCTTAGGCATCGACAGGGCCAGACGATGATTGTCCGTGGCGAGCTCTGGCACACAACACACTGAGGTCCGTCGCTTCCAAATCCCGAACCACCCTCTTCCCATGGTGTTGAGGCAAATGGCGCAGTGGAATTGGGTTGCCGTCGCGAGAGCAGAAGCTGCTCCAGTAGCCTCTCTTCCTCGTCGGGGCTAAGCTTGGTATTGCGACCTAACGGCATGGTAGCGGCACCAGGCTGCAATAGGCCGGACCCAGGCATGGTGAGGATGCGGGTTCGTTGCAGCTGCTCCATTCGTCGATACTTGGAACGCGTCATGATGCCGTCGTTCTGAAGATGAGCAGAGAGTGTCCTCGCCTCCTCGCGCTCTTCTGGGCTCGTAGGATGGAGTAGACGTGCAAGATCCGAAATCTGCATGGGGCTGTCGACAAAAGGCGTGCTCTCACGGGCAAACCGAGGCGACCGTTGGGTGGGAGTTTTCTGGCCGTCGTCATCGTCTGACTCCCATTCCTGATAATCATCTACCCCCTCGCCTGTGGTTGACAGCGAAATGACGCTCGTAGTGTCAAAGTCATCGTCGTCTGAATGCGGCTCGAAGTCACCGCTCGTATCCGTTGATCCCCACCAGCCACCCTTCAACCAGTATTTGTACAGGTCTGAGTCTAAGCTCTCCTCGTCCTGGCCACTACTCACGCGACGGAACTCGGCTTCGATGTCTGTGCCGTCTGCTCTCGGAATGCGTCCGTCGTTGAAAGAGGACGCTCCTCGATTTCGTGGCTGGCTACGATTTGAGCTTTTGGTCTGGCTCTTGAGGCTTTTAGGGTGCCGAGCAAGCCAGAGAAGCCACCCAGGCTGGTATCGGATGCGTAGGGTCGCAAGACACCATAGTAGAGACTTGGCGCCCAACCTTGCGAGGAGTTTGTTGATGCTCAGCAGAAACTCGAGAGCCATAAGCCAGCGGGAACTTCTTTCGGCCGCTCCAATGCCTACACGGAGGCTTCGCTCGCCACGGCCCTTGGGAACCTTTTGCGCCGCACGTTCCCTGGCATATCCGTTGGAAGCAATTGCTGGTCCAGCCTTCACTGGTATGAGGCCGATGGCACCAATTTGGTCGTATCGTGAATCCGGTAGGCCACCACCGATCAGCTTTCTCTGCAACTCTTCGGCCTCCTTAAACCGCTCTTCCTCTAGCCAGGTATGCCGCTTTAGGCTTACCCCTCTATCTTCGTTCAGGTAGACAGCTTCACTGGCCATAGTGATTGCCCCAAAACCAGTGCGGAGGAGCGCTGTGTAGAAATCCATTTCCCGAGTAATTCGGATCTCTGACAGGGAGACGTTGGCTTGCATATTTCCATGGGCATGGGCAAGTCTCTGACGAAAGGTCATGGAGGCCATTTCAGCGTTCGAAGGGGGAGACAAGGCTGAGAGCAGCAGAGCCAGTCCATATATGAACAGGCACATGGCGATACCCAGAAGCACAAGAACATGCGGTACAAAGCCCACTATGCAAACTGTCGGAAACCTAAGCAGTCCCTGGGACGACGGGTCATCGAGGTCAAAGGAAATGGCACTCCACACGATGCTTCCCATGAAGCAGAGGCCCCAAAATCCCGTGCTGACAAGGCGGTACCTGGCCTGTAAGTTGAAGATGCCCAGGATGTGGCTCGTGATGTGAGTCATGGATGACAACAAGGCAACTAGAAGCACCTCTGGCGGAGTATTAACTCGTTTCATAATCATCGATCGACTCAACGCGATAGCACTTCCCAGAGCAGAGGCTGGTGTATCGGTAGGGCGAGCCTTGGCAAACAATCCCCAGCCAAGCTGGTTGCTAATGGCAGCATCGGCTTCGGCGAAAGCAAGAGACTGCTCGAAGAGTGTCATGCCGGTCTCAGGGGCGACTGGACGACCTTGCACGGCACATGACACCGTCTCGAGGAATTGACTTAGACAAAAGGACCCAAACAAAGGCCAGAGCAATGACAACGACCCAGACAAGTTGCGAGCGGAACCAGAATCGTCTGAGGGTATCATCCGAACAGCAAGACAGGATTGCTCGTCGGAAGCTGAGAATAACAGAGTTGAGCTGAGCGAGTTGAGGAAGGAATTTGTGTGCGAGAACATGAGATCAGAGCTCTTGCTTGCATTTCCCCAGCGTAGCTCAGCAAAGTCGGGGGATGTCTGGCACTGAATGGACTGGAGCAGCTTGCGAGCCTGTATCACCAATAATATGACCGGGATGAACCTCAGCAAGAGTCTTGTAGGCCATCGGAGGCGTAAACGTCGTCGTGTAGCGGCGAAGATGTGCGTCCGGTTTAGAATGACGGCCATGGCGATGCAGCACAGTGCCCATTTGCTCGTGGCGTAGCCAAAGACGCTACCCAGGCCACGGGCACCATCGACAGATAAACGAGCGGCGGGAGCGATGACTTCAGCATCTCCTCCTAAAGCCTCCGGGCCTCCCGCAGCAACAAGAGGCTCCATGATATTCTGGATGGTCGAGTCGGCCTCGGCCAGTATGGCACTCGCATCGGCGGCGGCTGGGACGTAGCGTGGAGCGTCTGGAGACGCCTCGAGGTTATCGGGGATATATATATACGATCCGAGTTTCTTCACGATTCGGGGACCGGCCCAGACGAGGTCCTCAAGGATGGGCGCATAGCGGGTGACGTTGACAGTCCAGGCTGTGGGATTATACCACGAGCCAGAAACGTTGCTGATGTTTGCACCTACGCCGACGAAGCTCGTGAGGGGTGATGGCGTTGATGGCACGAGCTCTGCGGCCATGGCCTGTGAAGAGAGGTAATTGGAGGCGAGGTCGGAAGCGGAGGGCGGAGGTGTCGTGTTACAGCAGGGAACGGAATTCGAATGGGCGATAGTCGAGACGGGGGTTTTTTTTTTACTGAGAGGGATTAATAGGTCTTACCCAAGACATTGTGAAGCGTCCTCTCGCCAAGATGCCCACGCGAGGTCTCTGGATGTGGTGGGAGCAAAGGAGCAAAGCGTGGTTCGGCGGCTTTGACTTCGCTGGTCTGGGGTAACTCATGAGGTAAGGTACCTCAATGTTGACATTCGGAGTGGAGGTTTGCCGTGCCCGAGCACCCAGCGGAGTACCGACGAGTAGCGTACGGATAACGCTAAGCCACTTATGGTAAGGTCTGGTGTGCCTTCTCAAAGGCAGCTTGGTTCACTGACGTTAGCGCTCCATGATCTTGAACCATGAGGGGCTTAGCGCAGGTTGGGGTCCGCACCAATTTTAAGACAGCCAGCCTTCAGGTGGTCGGTCATCAAGACCAAGCCTTGAGAGATGCTTCTCCGTACCATGTCACCTGGAAGGTTGAATTGATTGAAGGAGAAATAAAAATGGACCGCTCGTTAAGTGAGAATCTTGAGTCCAGGTCTAGCTATACTTTTAAATGGGAAAAAGCCTGATGCTGTGATCAAATGCCAGCCCGAGCTTCAACGGAGCTAGTCGTTTATTTTGTCCCCTCAAACATATGCAGGTAGTGCACAGTGCATGGAGACAACACCCATCGCCTGCATTAACAGCACAACTATTCATGCTCTTCACTTATCGTTGGGCCTATTCTCTGAGTCTCGTGGGTAGACATATTGGAAGGCATATTCACGTGGTAACTATGAATGAGGTGGTGATCGAGGCTACGAGCCTGCTATTGATTGCTCCGTAGGTAGGTACATTTGGAGGATTCTAATGGCTATCATAGCTCAATGAGCATATGTCGTGTTCCTTTGGTCTTCCCCTCTTGTATTCGGCATGGATGGTTGCCGCGGACCCCTATGCGTCCGGTCTATCGTAGGGCCCAGCACCCTGAAAGCAGTTGCAGATCTTGAAACGGTGCTCAGCCTTGGGAGAGGCTTCAACATGGCCAATGTCGCTCCATTCAACGAGCTTCAAATCGACAAGAATGACAAAGCGAAAGCGAGACTGCTTTTGTCAGATAGAGCTTCGCCAACCTGTTAAAGGGTATTCCACACTCCATCCAAATCTGCCACATGAATGCATCGCTTCGTCAACCCGCAAGTACGGATTCACTAAGGGATGCTGCCACAGATAAATTGGTTCCCTTGCTCGCATGCACCGCCCGCGCAACGAGCATTCGATGGAGGTTGGCGTCAGATGATGGTAGACTTCCCTTCAACCACAAATTTGTAATCTCGTCTCGCGCCGGTAGGTATGCAACGCAGCAAGCTGCTAGAATCTCCTTGTGCTCTGATGGGACTGGGTCGAGCACCATGACCGGTTCGTCGTCGCCCTGGCCGGACACCAGCGCTGCAACACCCCCCGAGACTGTATCCACGCAGTCGATGCCGGCGTCCGCAAGAGCGGCTGCCGCGACCGTGATACATCCACTGAGCACATTCATCATGTCCCATTCCTCGCTTCCCTGCTCCACGGCCACTTGCCTGGCCTGGTCTCCTTCGATAATAGTGACGATTACATCCACTCCGCTCTTGGGCCACCGGTCTGCAATAAGGGCTCCACGCAGGGCTGCTTCAAGATGTGTGCTCAGGTCTCTCTCGCTAGCGTCACGCAAATATCCTCTTCTTTGGCGTGTTGCAAAGGGTGCGTATTTGACGTGGGTAGAGAGAACCATGTGAGGAGAGAATGGAGCTGATCGTGGTAAGGATCTGGGACCATGTACGGTACATGTGAGCTTCATGCCTTTGCTGCCAGAGGCATCCTGGGATTCGATCTCTAAATATGCCGAGCCAGAAGCAGAGGGAGTCACTCCTGTCTTCAAATCTGGTTCAGTTGTTAGCCCCTGTAACAAGAGTCGCTTGCGATAGACAAGCTGTGAGCACTCACATTGTGCCCGTATGCCATTTGGAGGTCGCGTGCGACTCGAACTAGACAATTCATCTGCCTCAAAGACCGGAGGCACAGTGACACCGCCGGGACCGTTAATGCGCCGTCGATCAGCCATTTTTGAGAGATTCTGCACTCCTTTTCGCAGCTTTCATTCAGATGCGCGCATGGATTTTGGTCGCGATGGTCAAGACTCTATAATTCAATAACAGGGGATTGATAGGCTTATCGCATGGCTTAGTCATCTACAGCCCCATCCCTCGGCCCTTCAAATTTTCTCGTGGATCTCGCTCTTGCCTACTCTACTTTTTCCTCTGCATCACCTCGAGAGCCTACCAATATCCCAACATGCGCCGCTGACTCTTGGACTCAAGTGGAATTTGCTTGTCTGCCGAAGCTTGCCGTAGTCATTTTGGGTTTTTGGAAAGGCTCTCTTCTGGTGCCAATCGCAACAGGTACGTGACGCGCCTCCCGCTTTTTCCTTGCGCCCAAATGATGATTTTTCACACCACTGTTCCCGCGATACCTGAGCGTCTGAACAAACATGCACTACCATCTGAACACGACACCACTTTTTACTTACTGGAGCCATCGTCGAACGAGTCCATGCTAACAAACTTGAAAAGATCTGGGCAATTTGCTACCAATAACCAAGGGATAAGTTCGGCAAGTGTCACTAGCAAGGTTCGTTCGCATTTTTCTTATCCAACTCCTCCAATTTCCTTTCCAATCTGTCGATGATGAGAAACCTTTTCATCCAGTTCTGCTACTGAACCAATGTGATGACTCCCAAATTACCAAACCAAGATCTCTGATACACAATCCTTTCAATCCGCTTTCTATGCTCGTTGCTCAAGTTACTCGAGGCTGACCAGAAACCAAAGTGCTAGGACATCTCAGGATATCAATTTCGCCGGATCTTTCCTCCATATAAACTTCATGTAAGTGTATCGCGCGATTAAACAGATGTCAAAGGGAATTGTGTTTTATGATGACACAAGTTCTATCCATTCAACGACTTCATCTTGGCCAAGTCACCCTCCCGCACCGTAGGCGCTCTTTCGGGTGTCGATGACTGGTTGTGGAGTTTCTCTCTGAGTGTGATGCCGACTCCAGCGTCAGGGCTGCTGGTAGCTCGTTTTGGGTTGTTAGTATTCAGGGCCGGCTGAGATGACTGAGTAAACTGGCTTGTCTGAACCATCACGTACTCCCTTGTAACGACTGCATTTCTGCTTTTTGTACTCGCATCCGACAGAGGCTAACGGATGCAGCAGCGTCAACAGATGTGAGTGCGTGTCGCAGTTCACAAAACGACCCGCCTGAGTGAGGGACAGTCGGGGAAGGTGAGTGTCTAGAGGTATGTAATGAAGATAGAAGATACTGTATCCAAGAATCAAGACTTTTTCAACAATTATTTGTTCGAAGTGATCACCGTGCAGGCTCCGGAAATAGATGGCCGTGACTGTTGGGATAACGTAGACGGAATTGCTAATAAAACTAGTCAACGACAGCTTCTCTCGGATGATGTCGTGATCGTGACTGAAGTGGCTATGACATTTGAGTTCTAGGTTGGATTAAAATATCTTGGCCCCCTGTAGTTATTGCGCGTATAAGGAGATTGCCGTGCAAGGCTCAGATGCAAATGCTCGAAGCCGTTTAACATGCAGAGTGCGGCTCCAATTGACTCGATGCTTCCCGATTCTCCTTGAGGTTAGAAATTGATTAGAGGAGTGCTCTCCGTTCCTTGCTCTACATGAGACTATCTACCTCTTTTGGGTTGAATTATTCGCACGTTGTCAAGTCTCATCTTTGACCAAATCTCGCCGGGGGTGGATCGTACAGGTGTTCTTGTCAGGGCCCAGTCTCGGATAAGCTGATCTCGAAGGGTCCAATCAGCAACCGTCCCTCGACCCCTTCCCTCGACTAAAGGGTCCCAGAACACATGCATTTCAGCAGCGGTCTCGCCCTGGCACCCTCGACTTCGTATCCATTCCCCAAGAGAACTTGGTCGGCTTTGGAGCCACCTTGCCCTTGTGCAACGACATTCGTTCAACGATAATTACGACGACGCAACACACGATAAACGAAACGATCGAAAGCGATTCCGCGGCAGGATCGACGACAAAGAAGAGGAGAGCCACAAAACACCAGACAGGCGACGATAAAAGCCACCCGTTCTTAGTCGATCCCTGTGGTTGGCATCGCATCTCCTACGTCGCCCTCCAAACAACGGGCTGTTCGCAGGCTTCCTCTCCTCCCATCCATTGGGTCTGGCGACCATTTCCCATTGCACGGCAGCTGCAGGATCGAATTCGAGTGCGATCAAGGGACGCGCCGCGGAGCGTCTCCGCGCAAAGGCTGCCCAATGCCCTCCTATGCCTTGCCAACAGCCAACTCCAAGATGATGCCCCGGCACCACGCCGCAGCCTTCTCCAACGGCTACCCACGCGGCAACACATTCGACATCTCTCCGCACAAGTAGGTGCCCTTGACCTCAGCTCGCGCAGCGCTGGGTTGCACTTTTTGGGCGTTGCATGCTTCGTGTGATTTATTTGCTGACATCTGGTGTTGGTCAGATTCCAACCACGAACATTGACGCCCGCCCAACGCCGTCGCAAGAAGCTCCTCATCCGCCTCTTAATACTCGCTGCGATTTTGTTCATTTTTAGCATATGGTTATGGCCGTCCAGTTCGGTTGCTTCGCTCGTGTCTTTCGGCCTCCTTTCCACGACCGGTACACCTGAGCTCGAGACAGTCCGATACTACGATTTGACAAACGTCCAAGGCACCGCTCGCGGTTGGGAGCGGGAGGAGCGCATTCTTCTGTGTGTGCCGCTCCGCGATGCCGAACCACATCTCCCCATGTTCTTTTCTCACCTTCGCAACTTCACCTATCCGCACCATCTGATCGACCTTGCTTTCCTTGTCTCGGACTCGAAAGACCGAACGCTTCAGGTGCTGTCGGAAAGTCTCGAGGCGATTCAGGCCGATGAAGACCCGAAGCAGCCTTACGGTGAAATATCCATCATTGAGAAGGATTTCGGCCAAAAGGTCAACCAGGATGTCGAAAGCCGTCATGGTTTCGCAGCGCAGGCCAGTCGACGAAAGTTGATGGCTCAGGCTCGTAACTGGTTGTTAAGCGCTGCTCTGCGACCATACCACTCATGGGTTTACTGGCGAGACGTTGATGTGGAAACGGCCCCTTTTACTATCTTGGAGGACCTTATGCGCCATAACAAGGATGTCATTGTTCCCAGTAAGTTGATGAACAATCCAGCTCGACATTGGTCTCCGTTGTGCTAACCTAGGACCAGACGTTTGGCGGCCATTACCTGACTGGCTTGGCGGAGAGCAACCCTATGACCTGAATTCTTGGCAAGAGTCGGAGACTGCCCTGGCACTCGCCGATACGCTCGATGAGGACGCTGTCATTGTCGAGGGCTATGCCGAGTACGCCACATGGAGGCCGCACTTGGCCTACCTTCGTGATCCTTTCGGCGACCCAGATATGGAGATGGAAATTGACGGTGTGGGAGGAGTTAGTATCTTGGCAAAAGCCAAGGTTTTCCGATCTGGTGTTCATTTCCCAGCTTTCAGCTTCGAGAAGCATGCTGAAACAGAAGGATTCGGCAAGGTAAGACCCCAACTAGTTCAATTGAAAATTGACTCGGTGCTGACATTGCTTGATTAGATGTCCAAGAGGATGAAGTATTCCGTAGTGGGCCTTCCACACTACACGATCTGGCATTTGTATGAACCCAGCGTGGATGATATCCGCCATATGGAGGTTTGTTTTCCTTCCTCCTTAGCGACTCTGGTCCCCTTTTGCTGACTTGACATAGGAAATGGAGCGGGAACGACTTGCCCGTGAAAAGGAAGAGGAAGAGAAGAAGAAGAATCAACAAAAGATCAAGGAAGAGTACAGCGACACCCGCCAAGAGTGGGAGAAGGACAAGCAAGAGATGCAGGATCTCGCGGCTCAGCAAAAGGCTATCCAAGACTCAGTCAAGGCACCCAGCCGAGAAGGGCTGGCCAAACCCCACAAAGACCAGAGTGGTTCTGGTGACTCGGCGAAGGACGCAAGCATACCAAAGGCGGGCGATGCAGGCAAGCCAGCTAAAGAAGAAAGTCAACCAGCCAAGGAAGAGGGCAAGCCCGTCAAGGAGGAAGTCAAATTGGCGGATGCGCCTCAAGCAGCTGCAGCCAAGGCGGAGGGAGACGCAGCTCAGAAGGAGAAGGTTGGCAATGCAGCTGCTTAAGCAGTGTCTTGAAATCTACGACTATCCCGCGATGCCGTTACCGCTGGCTGTTGTAAAATATTTGACTTTATGGCGGCCGTTGGGCCGATCAGGAGGAGGTTTACAGTTGGGAAAATGCGCAATAGGTGCAATGGAGACCTCGAATTTGTCCATGTAGAAGGCGTTTGGTTGGGAAAGGGCACCTGGTTACAAACGCAATAAAAGAGATAAAGAGCATTAAATGTTTATATATGACTGAGTTGAATCCATAGTACCGTAGGCTGCGTACATTATTTATTATCCATTCTATATTTCAATTAGATCTGCCTCCTTTTCTCACATGCCAGCATCCGCCCTAGCCTGTCGCTCATGATATAAGGTACCCACTGAAAAGGATCAAACAACCTGGAGCTAGGTACGAGTTGGATGTTTTTACTCGAGCTTCAAGGCTGATTTCAGTTTAACGAGTTTCTACAAAGCAAAGAGCAAAACAAAAGCTTTCTGGTCTTGACCGCCTTCCAGTAATCCTTTTGGTGGTGTTTCTTTGACAGTGTATTACAGTACCTAAACTGTCTAAACTCAGAGACTAATAGGGGTGGCCGCCTTGCCAAGTCCCCGTCTCCTGGAACAATGACAGCTAGCCAATTAGCGTGAGCCATGGACGACACCTTGGAAAAAGCGACAGCGCAGCTTCCACGCGACGTCGTTAGTGGTACCTTAGCTAGCAGTGCACTACGTAGCGACTCGATCTTCCATCATCCACCCTCACTCGTCCAGGCAGCGCACGACCTCCCACCAGCGGACCAAAGAAGACGTGGTCTTCGTGTCTCTCGGGAACACTTGTCTTCTTCCTTTTTTTTCCTTTTCTCTCCTGCGCCATCAAAACCTGCCAGGCTGGCGCTCGCACCTCCCCCGATTCCAACCTCGTCCACCCCCGAGCCTCAGCGAATCGCCTGGTCGCAGATCTCGACACCCGTCCTTGAACCCAAAAGATCATGAGTCGCGATGAACAGCAACCTGTAACGATGGAGAGCCCTCGGCCCTCTGGGGTTTCCAGTTCGGAGAACCGCAGCCTCCCTCCTCGGATGCAGTACCGAAGCCGACCCGTCTCCGTTGCCGTTGACCCTGTGTCCTTGGTCATTTCAGAATGCATTTCCATAACCTCCGCCATCCAGAAGCATGCGCGGTCACCGCACTCGTCCGTGTCGGCTATTCTTGGAGGAAGCCCCAATCCTGTTCATCTTGGGCCTCCAAGCCCGGCACCTCGCGGAAGGAGTAAGAGCCCCGCGGCGAGAATCAGCAGCGATGCCTCCCATGATGGCCTCACCAATCGTTGGGGACTTCGCGGCCAGAGAGGCAAGAGCATGCAGGACAACCCTATGATTGCTGGGTTTGGAAAGCTGAGGCATGAGCTAGCTGGAATTAAAGGTAAGGCAGCGCTCTAGTTTTCCCCATGTTGCTAGACTGGGCGCAGTAGTTGACATCTTTATTTCTAGATATCCGGTCATTCGATGCTCCCGCGATCCTGGCGCCTTTCCTCCACGTTATCCAGGCCAAGGGCACCGCCGCCCCGATCACAATTCTCGCCCTCGGCGCACTAAGAAAGTTTTTGGCATACGGCTTCATCTGCCCAGAGTCGCCACGGTTTGCTCTGGCTATGCAATCCCTCTCGGCCGCAGTTACACACTGTCAATTCGATATTAGCGACTCGGGACAGGTCGAGGTTGTACTCCTCATGATTCTCAACCTTATGGAGGACATGATGTCAGGACCTGGCGGTGATATCCTGAGCGACGAGAGCGTCTGTGATATGATGGGCCGTGGCCTTGCAATTTGCTCACAGCCACGCTTTTCTCCCGTCCTGCGTAGAACTGCCGAGGCCTCCATGGTCAGGATGTGTCAGATTATATTCGAGGATGTCAAGCATCTCGAGTTCGAAGCTGGCGATGACGCTGACGCATTGGATCAACAAGTAGATGACGATCTGGGTAGCGTTAGGATGGAAGCGCCTGCTCCCGCTCCTGAAGCACAAGCTTTGCCTGTTGACACAGCGAGTCTGGAAGTCCCTGAAACGGCGACTCCCGATCCCGAGCGGAGTAGCAGAGACACGGCTTCTAACTCGGAGCCAGCACAAGCAACTGGGAGCGAGCGGAGTGAAGAAACGGAGTCTGTTGACCTCAGACCCTATTCTTTGCCTTCCGTCCGCGAGCTTTTCCGAGTGCTTGTCAACTTCTTGGATCCCCAAGACAAACAGCATACCGACACAATGAGAGTAATGGCTCTGCGGATCATTCATGTTGCTCTTGAGGTTGCTGGGCCTTTCATCTCTCGACACCCTGCGTTGGCAGTCATTGCTGAGGATCGCTTGTGCTGCTATCTGTTTCAGCTCGTAAGATCTGATAACATGGCTATCCTTCAAGAATCTCTCATTGTTGCCGGCACATTACTGGCAACTTGTCGCGGCGTTCTCAAGCTACAGCAAGAATTGTTCTTGTCTTACTTGGTCGCATGTCTTCACCCCAAGATCGAAATTCCTCGCGAACCTGGAATCGAACCATCCCTCTATGCTGGCATCCCACAGGTCCCTTCTTCGCAGCCCGCCAGTGGACGAGCGACTCCGGTTCCGGTCGGGGACCGTCGGAAACTCGGCCTGGAAGGGGGCGCTCGAAAACCAGATGCTCGCCAGGCTATGGTTGAGAGTGTAGGTGTTCTGTCAAGGATGCCAACATTTATGGCGGAACTTTTCATCAACTACGATTGCGATGTCGATCGAGCCGATCTGTGTGAGGACATGATTGGGCTCTTGTCAAGAAACGCTTTGCCGGACTCAGCAACGTGGAGCACGACAAGTGTCCCCCCTCTTTGCCTCGATGCACTTCTACGGTACATCCAGTTCATTGCCGAACGACTGGATGAAGACCCGGTATACGACGGTTACCCTGATCCAGTCACACTGAGTGAGCAGAGGCGAAGGAAGAAGATCATCATCAAGGGAGCGAGCAAATTCAACGAGAAGCCCAAGGCGGGCCTGGGCTATCTGGAGGCGCAAGGCATCATCGAGGATGCCTCTAACCCCGTGGCTGTTGCAAGGTTCGTCAAGGGGACTTCCCGTGTCAACAAGAAGGTACTCGGCGAGTTTCTCTCTAAGAGAGGCAATGAAGCTATCCTCGAGGCTTTCTTGGACCTCTTTGACTTTAGTGGAAAGCGAGTCGATGAGGCCCTGAGGCTATTCCTCGAATCATTCCGTCTGCCTGGAGAAGCAGCCTTGATCTCCACCATTCTCGAGGCCTTTTCAGAAAAGTACTCCTCCCACGATACCACGGACGAGGTTGCGGACAAGGACGCGGTGTACATTCTGACGTACGCCATCATCTTGCTGAACACTGACCAGCACAACCCGAACCTGGCCTCTAAAAAGCGCATGACACTAGAGGATTTCTCCAGGAATCTTCGAGGGACAAATAATGGCAAGAATTTCGCTCCGGAATATCTGCAGGTCATCTACGAATCCATCAAGTCCAACGAGATCATTCTTCCAGACGAACATGACAACAAACATGCCTTTGACTATGCTTGGAGAGAGCTTCTCCTCAAGACCGAGTCTGCCGGCAATCTGATCATTTGCGATACGAACATTTATGACGCCGATATGTTTGCTACGACCTGGAAGCCGATCGTTTCCACATTGTCATACGTCTTCATGTCTGCTACCGACGATGCTGTATTTGCCAGAATCGTTACGGGTTTTGACGAATGCGCCCGTATCGCCACAAAGTATCAGAACAAGGAGGCTCTCGATCAGATTGTCTATTGTCTGAGCCACATGTCTACCTTGACCACTGAGTCCCCCTTCAACACCTCTCTTAACACCGAAGTTCAAGCTGGCGATGGCAGCGTCATGGTTAGCGAGCTCGCTGTCAAACTTGGCAGAGACTTTAGAGCTCAACTTGCAACGCTTGTCCTCTTCCGCGTTGTTACTGGTAGCGAAGAACTCATTCACAAGAGTTGGAAATATGTTTGTGCCCTATTCCTAGTCCCAGAGCTTGCGCTGACCCCTTTAGATTATCCGCATCTGGCTCAACCTGTTCACCAACTCCCTGATCCCGTCCTTCTCCCCCAGCAGCTTGAATACCTTGCCTCTCCCGCCCATTCCGCTGCAGACTCCGTCACAAGTTATTGATCGTGTGGCACGAAATGCAGACACGGGCTTCTTTTCCGCTTTCACTTCTTACATCTCGAGCTATGCCGCGGATGACCCGCCGGAGCCATCAGACGAGGAACTCGAAAGCACCCTCTGCACTATCGATTGCATCAAGTCATGCAAGATGAGTGCAGTGTTTGAAAATGTTGCGTGAGTTTACCATTTCCCCTTTCTGTATTTCCATACTGACAGTTGTGTAGCAAACTCGATGCGGCTGTTGCCAAAATAGTTGTTGAGACGCTTGTCGATCAACTTCCGGAGGACTCCAACACGACCGTGATCAGTGTTAAGCAGGAGAGCATGCCCTCATCCCCTACCAACGGCCATGTCCCTCCATCAGGACAGTTCACATACGACCCAAGTGTGGCATACATCTTGGAGTTCTGTACCCTACTAGCGACAAGGGATGCCGAGTCGATCGAGAGCATGGGCAAGGTGGTCTTCGATACGCTTCAGGGCATCCTCCGCGATTCGGGACAATACCACGCCATCACAGTTTCTCGAGCGACTTTCTACGCCCTGAAGCTCCTCAACATCGGCTACGTAAGTATCTTATCATATGCAGCACGATCACAGGCTTACCCCACCACCAAGGATCACGATTTTGTAAATGTTCCCTTCCTGCTTCATACCATCTCGAGTTTGTCGCAGGACTCACTCGGCAAGAACTCGGACTTGGTGTTGCAGGGACTTGCCCTTTGCATTGACGAAGCCGGACCTTTGAGGCGGGAAATGATGACATCTCCTGACTTCTGGGCTATCCTCCGTGCTTTGGCTCAACGCCCTGAAGCAGCAGCGTTGGTGTTCGAAATCCTGGAAATGGGAACTACTGGAACACCACCAGCTATTATGGCAGACAACTATGAGGCGGCAATCTCTCTGCTCAACGACTTTGCTTCTGCTGCCAGCCCCCAGCACTCGGCCATGCAGACGCGAAGCCCTCGGCCTCAGAGGTCAAATCAACAAAAGCAGGATAAGAAACGGTACGCATTGAATTCTCTATTCCAAGACAACTTGCTTACCTGGGACTATAGCCATGCGGAAGCTGTCGCAAGAGGATCGAAGGCCGTCAACATGTTGTACAACATGACGGATCGTATTCCTCACCTAATGCAGCAATCCCAGCTGGAAAGCAGCGAAGGTTTGTTATATGTGCTTAATACTATGTTTCGATTTGGTCTTGCTAAGCCTTTCCCTAGCTTGGTCGGCGTATTGGTTGCCCATTTTCCAAGCCTTGACGACTCAATGCGCGAACCCTTGCAGAGACGTGCGACAATTGGCCTTTTCCGCCCTGCAACGATCCCTACTATCGCCGGAATTGACATGTAGCGACCCGAAAGAGTGGACTGCCATATTTGGAAAGGTTTTGTTTCCTCTGATCATCCAACTCCTTAAGCCGGAGGTCTTTTCATCTGACCGAGATGGAATGAGCGAGATGAGGGTCCAGTCCGCATCCCTTCTTTGCAAAGTCTTCCTCCAGTACTTGGTGCTCTTGTCTGAGTGGGATGGCATGTTGGATCTCTGGATTAAGATCATCGAGATCATGGATCGCCTCATGAACAGTGGGCAGGGAGACAGCCTTGTAAGTTGTTAGAACATTCTATTGATTGCATAGTTGCTGACAGGATATCGTACAGGAGGAGGCAGTTCGCGAGAACCTTAAGAACGTGTTATTGTTCATGGCCAGTAGTGGGTACCTTGTTTCGCCAAGCAAAGATGCCTCCAAGGAAGAGCTGTGGTCGGAGACCTGGAAACGTATCGATCGGTTCCTGCCCGAGCTTCGCAGCGACCTTGCGCTAGATGAGCCTCCAACTGATGAGAAAGTTGACGAGAAGGCCGAGGACGAGAGTGCGGAACCTCAGGGCGTTGACGAAAAGGTAGAGAAGGCCGAAGAGCCGGCGGAGAAGGTGGAGGAGGAAGAGAAAAGGAAGTCTGATGAAAAGCCCGAGGCAAAAGAGGAGGCAGACGAGGAGTAAATATTGACTATTGGTCCGGAGAAGACAAAGGAGAGTAAAGGTGATGTTCGTTGCCAAGAATTAACATGTGGTGCTCTTGAAGAGAGCAGCTCTGAGGCGTCTGGATTATGTTGTTGCTGTTAAATTAGATGGTTACTTGGACAGAGGCATACTGTACAAAACGCATAATAGAACACCTCTGTCGACTCTATCTTGATTGGCGATGCTCGCATCTCAAGGAGTAGTGCGCACCTTCTGGCAGTCCATGCCTGGGCATTCATGTGACGCGGTTATTGCCGTCACGAGGTGGTCCCTGGGGAAGGTCGCTACGCAACGACGTCATCTGAGATGTGGGGTCCTATTTAGGTAGATAGCACAACAGCTCGCGATAACGAGGTTGAAGAGAAGCGCCGACCATCGAGCAGGTACGTGAGGCACGGCTGCTTTGATGATACCGTTGGCTGAACTTCTAAGTGGCTGGATATCCTGCCTGGAACCTGAATCAACGTCTGGACCCGAGCCTCGACCCATTTCGACACTCGAACTCGCATTTTCTTCGCATCGCATGTAACCAGGGCCATCTCTTCAGCAGCTGCCCAGTCCATCTTTGGCTGTGGTACATGCATGCGCGCCTGTCAGAATGTCTGAGTATGGTGTTCCGGAGTCATTGAGCTCAGGACGCTCGGATGCCCTGCCAACCGTTGGTGACGCGAACGGCGACGCGCCCGTTTTCCCCTTACTTCAGAACAATGGTGCTGCAAGCCCGTTGTCGTCCGATGCCGCCGGCGGCCCAAACCAGAATGGAGAAGACGACAATGACGACGAGCCTGCGGTAGCGAAGCCCTTTATGCGGACGACGAGCCCCGACCCCTCTGCGCGAGGAGTCCCTGACACCTTCGACGACCGTGTGCCTGACCGACTGATATACAAGATGCATAAGTTCAGCTTGTATGAGACGGCCAGCCGATATTACATTGTGGGCGTCGACGTGAGCGAGAAGCGGTACAGGATCCTCAAGATCGACCGAACCACTGAGGGCGCCGAGCTTAACATGACGGACGACAAGATTGTTTATAGCCTCAAGGAGATGAATCAACTCTTGGACACCATCGACGACGGGAACCGGGGCACAGGCGGCATCAAGCTGCGCTGCACGACTTGGGGTTTGCTGGGCTTCATCAAGTTCACCGGGCCCTACTACATGCTCCTCATCACCAAAAAGAGCACTGTGGCCATGGTGGGAGGGCACTACATATACCAGATCGAGGGCACGGAGCTGGTCCCCCTGATGCCAGCCAAGGTTAAGCCAGACTCGCGCAACACTGAGGAGCAGCGATTTCTCGGCATCCTGAACAACCTCGATTTGACCAGATCTTTCTATTATAGTTATTCATACGATGTTACCCGTACTCTACAGCACAATATCATACGGGAGCGCGAGGCCCTGGCTCAGGGCATCCTGCCGCCCTCAGATGAGGACTTTAACTCCATGTTTGTTTGGAATGATTACCTATTACAACCGGCCGTTGCGGCTCTTCGAGACCCGTACGATTGGTGCCGCCCAATTATCCACGGATATATTGACCAGGCCGGTGAGTTTATTGTGAAGGTTTTTGAGGTGGACTGCTGATAGTCGAGGCTAGCTCTCTCCATCTACGGGCGTACCGCCCACATAACGGTCATTGCAAGGCGCTCACGGTACTTTGCTGGTGCCAGATTCCTTAAGCGAGGAGCAAACGATTTGGTACGTGATCCAGTTCCAAGCTTGCTAGAAACTTGGGATCACTTGGACAATGTCTTACTGATTGCTCCTAGGGTTATGTTGCAAACGATGTCGAGACAGAACAAATTGTTGCCGAGTCCTTGACGACATCCTTTCACGCAGCTGGTCCTCAGCTCTACTGCAGCCCGCAGTATACTTCCTATGTTCAGCACAGAGGAAGTATCCCGCTCTACTGGACGCAGGACAGTACGGGCGTAACCCCCAAGCCCCCCATCGAACTCAACTTGGTGGACCCGTTCTACGGCGCTGCCGCCCTGCACTTTGATAACTTGTTCCAGCGCTATGGCGCCCCAATCTACGTCGTGAATCTGATCAAGGCCAAGGAGCGTCAGCCTCGAGAGTCTAAACTACTCGAGGAGTATACGCATGCCATCAACTACCTGAACCAGTTCTTGCCCGAGGGAAAGAAGATCATTCACAAAGCCTGGGACATGAGTAGGGCTTCCAAAGTGCGTGGCGGAGACGTCATCGGTAACCTTGAACTCATTGCCGAGTCGGTGCTCGCAACCACAGGCTTCTTCCAAAACGGCGACGGCCTCACCAGCCCTATGACGGCGCAGAATGGAGTCGCCAGGACCAATTGCATCGACTGCTTGGATCGCACTAATGCGGCCCAATTTGTCATTGGAAAGAAGGCTCTGGGTCATCAACTCCATGCGCTGGGCATCCTGGAAAACACCTCGGTCGAATATGATACAGACGCCGTCAACCTCTTCACTCACATGTGGCATGACCATGGCGACACCATCGCCGTTCAATATGGTGGATCTCAACTCGTTAATACCATGGAGACATATCGCAAGATCAACCAGTGGACTAGTCACTCGCGGGACATGATTGAAAGCTTCAAGAGGTACTACAACAACTCATTCCTCGACAGCCAGCGCCAAGAAGCCTACAACCTATTTCTTGGCAACTACATCTTTACCCAGGGCCAGCCGATGCTATGGGACCTGGCCACCGATTACTACCTCCATCACGCCAATCCGAGGGAGTGGTCTGCTCGGCTGAAACACGACTACATCAACTGGTTCACTCCGGCTTATCTCGAAAAGAGGACGGTACCCCCATACGTGCCCAGCCGAGACATTGCCCGCTCCCATCCTGTCGAATTCTTTGATGATTATTGGCTTGAGTACTACAGACCGTCGACTCTTTCGTCTTTCCCTAAGATGTTTGCCTACAAGATGAATTCGACGATCAAGTATATTCCCCTCAAGTCCACCCAGGATGGCCGATACGACCTCAGCCCGTTCCGGGTCCGCACCGAGGGCGACGTTGACCACGGTGATAAGAAGAAGCCCAAGAAGGATGTGACGCAGGGAAGCACAACACCTTCGACACGACTAGGTGGAGTGGCGGCAGCTACAAGTGGTGCTTCTAATGCCGCTTCAGGGCGATCGCCAGCAAAAGGTATCTCTCTGCAGCGCTGGCTACAACCTGTCCAGGACAAGACGGCCCTTGGAAGTCCCCTTCGACTAGACACAACACAGGCAATGCAAAGGCCCGAGTCGCCCCCCAAAACAAAACCAACGGCTCTAGAAAAATCCAAGGCTGCGCAGTGGACTTTCACAAAGGCCGTCCACGACTCTCTGAACCCGTCCGTGACGGAGCAGGAATTTGAAGATTACGATCGGTACATCAAACACCCCCAAAACCTTCCCCTTGTCGTCTCTAGCGATACGCCGGTTGACATCGACTCGTCCGAATACCAAGAGTACGTCAGTGGTGGCTGGCAGGATGAGGGCCTCATGGTCAAAGGAACTGAAGAAGAGATTGACGTCTATGCCGAGCTGCTCAAAGTGGGAGAGAATCCACTGACGGTAACCGAGGAAGATGGCCCGAAGAAGAGATACAAGGCCTACAGGAAATGGCTGCGTGGGAAATCTTTCTTCAAGCAGCAGCCTCTGGATTAGTCGTCCAGAGACTCGCTGAACTGCGCTTAGGCCGAAGCCGAAGCAAAGAGTTGCCCCAACCGAGGTTCTTGCTCCAAGACTTGATCCAATCTTGGAGGCCGTTTCGAACCATCCTGGGACCAGAGAGCCTGCAGTATCTTGGACGTATGCATCAGTTTCTGAGATAGGGCTTTGGCATCGTCCTCAGATAGCTGAGATGAGCTGCTCTCGCTCTCTTCGGAGACGTTCATCCAGCACAGGGACAGGATTCGGATAATCTGCTCGGCATGCTCAGCCTCCTCCTGTATTCGAGGCCAGCCGTTGGTAATAATAGCGTTCAGTGCTTGCGTCGCAGCTATGATGGTGGGAGGATACGACGTTGCGAACGGGTCTGTCATGACCGACGAGACCATTGAGAGAAGATTCTTTTTTTTCCCAGAGCGTGTCAGGGTTCAGCGGCGTTTTATTGAGCTTGTATGTACCATACCTTGAGGTGCTTGATTGAATAGATACCCAAGCAATTGACCAACGACGCGGTTTCCTGCATCAAGACTTGGACGATGCGGGTGTACTGAGAGGCGTGGAAATACCCAGCGAAAATTCCGTCTCGGAGAGCCTTGTCCAGTAGTCGGCGACGTTCAAGACTTGTGTGATTCTTGTAAGATTCTGCCAGGTTGATGAGCACATCGTATGCCGGAATGAGGACGCTCGTGGACTGGTCCTCGGGTGTAACGCTGGGAAGGTAGAGCAGCATGGGGAATGTGGCATCCTCGAAAACGCACCCGATCCCAGTGTTTTGCAGCACCTGGCCTGGGCATTTGCTCGCAAACGAGGCCAGAATCTCTAGTCCTCTCGACTTGACCTCCACCGACTCGTCTTCTACCAGTGCCAGTAGAACAGGCGTGAACAGAGGCCAGTGCTTTTCGATGAGAGCCGGCTACCGGATATCAGCCAGGGCTAAGCGGAGTATCTCGAGGAAGTACTGACCTGGGACATATTGACAGCCCATTGCATTGTAGTCTCCGCCCACGGAGCTTCACTCTTCCACGGTTGAGGTTCGGGCAGCGGCTGGGACCGATCCCCGACTGGAGCGTACTGGGATGGACGCCCAGAAGCTGTGATCCTGGAAGACGACCTGGTAAAGAGCGGCTTCAAAGAGTTTTGGAGAACTGGGCCCACGATGAAGTCTGCTAATTTCTCATCCTGCAACTGCTCGGTAAGAAGTCTCGAGGCAGCGTTTGCAGCTACTGTCGTGGTCCATGGATCCCGGGCGTCGGTGATTGCGGTGAGTTTGACGAGTATATCCTCGTCAAAGGTGAAAGAGAATCTGTAAGCGAGCACTTTGAGGCATGCGACTCCTGCCTCCACGAGTAGAGCGTAGTCTTGTCCGTCTGGCCAGTCAATACGCGGCGCTTTGAACCGATGCGGATGGGGGGGCGGCATACCTGTGCTAGTTTTCAAGGACAAGACATTCGCGTTGATGATTTGTACAAGCCGCTCAAGTTCACCGGTATCTGAGCTATCAGGGCTCCGAAGCGATAAATGGGCAGCCACAAGGAGGGTGACGTCGCGAAGGTCCTGGGGTTTGCTCGTGTTAACTGACTGTGTCGGGGATGGAGGCTATTGAAGGATGATGATGGGGGTTTACCTACCGACCCTGCTTTGGAGCCATCTAGCTGAGAAATGACATCCTTCAAGTCCTTCCCAAGTAGTTCGTTGAAGCGATCTAAATGAGAGACGATGTATGTTAGCTTGGTGGTATTTAGGCTCTGCTAATGAACAGCGTCTTACCCTCCAGTTCATAGAGTCGTGTGCTATTTGCGGGGCTTATCAAATAGTACAGCACGTCGTATGCGAAGTTGAGCGGAGTGGTAGGCATTTCAAAGAGGGCGTGATGATCAGCAAAGTGAGAGAAAGGGAGTCGGTGTTGGGTTATCTTGTTAATATTTTGTGAAGTGAAAAGGCCGTTGTTGATGGTGAATCCTAATTCTGGTGCACCCACAGCACCGTGTGAATTATGACATACTTCACAGTATCTTATTATCGCCTACTGGTGCACCGTGAGATGGCCATCCCTCACCCCAACTGCATGCTCTCTTCATCCATAATCTTCGATACAAATGCAAGATTACAATTTAAAAAAGGGTGCGCAGATGAATCATCAGCTCGAAACCACGATTGCATAGTTGAGTCTTGTAGGCATTGGGCGAGTAGCCTCTCACGACTCCCTATATTAAGGTGGGCATTCATTGCTGCGTTCTGCTTCAATAGAATTGACTACGTACGTATCGTAGTTAAGATCCCACGGAAACTATCTTCAGGGTATCCCCAACTCCTCTCGCCGCTGCCGCACTTCCTCTATAGCGCCTGCCGGATCCGTCTCGCCTGGATGACGGAGCTGCCATGCCACGCAAACATCAAGGGCCTGCCCAGTCCACTTCCCAGGCCTGGTCCCTAGCGCCTGAGCCAACTGTCGCCCATCGAGAAGCCGCTTCAGTGAAGGGGCCTCGTAGATGTCCAGCTCGGCCAGGTGGTCGAGGAAGGCCGTCCAGCCTGCAAGAAACTCTTTTTGTTCTAAATGCACCCGTTAACTTTTTGCCGATTGGGTAATTGGTTCCAGATTTGACTGCTACTCACTCTGTGACTCATCGCGAGACCATGCTGGAAGAGTTTCCAAGGCCTCGACCAGCAAGGCATTCAAGACTTGCAGTCTCCAGGAACCCGCAGGGGTATCCCATTTGCGGATCGCCATGCCAAATCGATCCCGTTCTCGAATGAATGGCTCCCCATCCAACACGGCCTTCTTCAAGGCCATGATTTCTGCGCGGTGTCGACGAGAGGCGGCGATGACATCTGACAATTTGTTCGGGGCCTTGAAGCCTTCACGAGCAATCACTGCCACGAGTGGGGGGGCGTTTGGCTTCTTACGAGGATTCGGGGGTTCTTCCACCGTCATCCAAGGACAGATGGCAGCGAGATTCCAGGCAAAGTAGGCGGCATCCTCGGTCTGAACCAGTCGGCCGGCAATCGAGGATGAGCTTCGGTCTTGCAGGAGCTGGTCAAGACAGCTGTAGGCGACGCTCCATCGGGAGATGTCAGGTTTCGGGAGGTCTTCTTGAGTGGGGTCGGTGAAGATGGCAGGGAACAGTTGCAATTTATCGATGAACTCGAGAGACTGGTAGGGGTGGGCACCTGTAAATGTGTCAGCCAAGTGATCATAAGTTGGCCTTTGAGTTTGCGTCGAACCTTTCAGCATCTTCTCAAGCTCTACGCCTACCCGTTCGCGGCTGATCTTGATGCGGAGTGCCTCCAGCACCTTGGGGTCCGCCATGAACTTGCGTGTCTCGGGTTCAATTGTGAACTCGAGTCGGCTGGCGAAACGGACAAGACGCAATACTCTCAGGGGATCATCTATGAACGTTTGGAAAGGCGACAGGGGGGTTCTGATAATCTTGCCATCCATATCCGCGAGACCGCTCGTAAAGTCTTCAACGCAATCATCGTGCAAATTGTAAAACAGAGCGTTAACGGTGGCATCGCGGCGGCGAGCATCCTCCTCAGCCGTACCAAACTCCATCTGGGGGTTGCGGCTCTCCTCGGTGTACGTCTCCTTTCGCAGGTTGACAAAGTCGAGATCGAGGCCAAACATCTTGACCATGGCTGTCTCGAGGTGCTTGGACTTCTCCGGGTTGCGGGCAACGTTGTGCAGGCTGCCAATGTCGGCGGGGCCAATGCCGTGCTTGGCGATAGCCTCTGGCCGCTCACAGTAGTCGCACATGTGCTGAGCAAAGGGGACGCCGGTCATGGCGTTGATAGCGACGTCGATGTCATGGCTCTGGATGTTGAGCAGCTTGTCGCGGACCCAGCCGCCTGCCCAACGAAGGACGATCGGCTCAGGCGCATGGCCCGCTTCGTCTATAGACTTGGCGACATCGAGGAGGAGAAGGCGGAGCTGCTGCTCTCGAGGAGTGAGTTGGATTGTAGTGGTGACCATGGTTGCTTTTGAGATTCGGCGTGGCGATTTAGGGGAGGGGAAGTGTGATGCAGTTGAGAGCGCTGGTGCTCTGCAGCTCGGGGTTGGATGCTTTTCTTTGAGGAATGTGTCAAGCTTCCTCTTCATGGCAAAACCTGGGCGACCCAGGCGCCTGATCATGAGGTGAGTCAAATTGACACAGCCCGTGAGTGAATCATGGAGTAGCTGGGGTGCACCAACAAGCTTCGCCTCGTTGTTGGTTTTCGTCTTGCAGGCACTGGGCGAGTGAGTCAAATGCTTCTCGAGATGAGCTCTTTCCCTTCCTGCCGAGTTCGACGCCGAGTATGAGAACCTCCAAGATAAAAGTTGAGAAATGTTATTGTTAGTTCATGGCTTGGCGCATTCAACGATACGGCGATGTCTGAAATGCGATCTTTTGGTGTTTCTGTCGAGGCTCCATTGGGTTCGCATGTTGATTGGTTGCGTGAGCTACGCTGCACAGTGTGAGTCAGTGTCGCCGGATGACTAAGGCACTTCCCTCAAGGTCAAAAGGACGGCCGAAAGCCCGACACTAGAGCATTTGGGGTTGCTTTCTTTATGCTCGTCGCTTCACTCTGCCAATCTTTGTTGAGCTATTCGGTCTGGACCTGATCTGTAAAGGTGTGCCGACATCACATGCTACCTTACGTATGTACCTGCCTAACAAAGAATCTCGACGTGGCTGAGTTCAATGCTTCGCCAGTTACGTACAGAGATCTGCTAAGTAAAGTTTAAAAAAGAGACTTGGCTAGTTTAATATATAGACCCACCTTTCTGCGTAGCCCCCCTTTCTACGCAATCTAACTAAATAACCCTAT
>JABFFE010000363.1:0-45053 GCA_013623625.1 Fusarium setosum | reverse complement strand
AACCCAATGGCTTCGCACCGCAGCCGACCGGCTACGGTTACTAGATGCAGGTACCGGTCTGGTGCTAGCTTCCTACACGTCAGGCTTCGCCTACCATGATGCTGGTCTTGTGCGAAGAAAGGAAGGCCAGCAACGCCTCAAAAGCTCCGTCCCCTCGTGGTGGCTCAGGCTGTATTGAAATTCGAGATACTCGTTAGGGAGGGCGGCGAGGGCGACCCAGTTGCCAACTACCTTGCCCTATGAGTAGCTCTCGACGTGATGGAACTAGATGTTCCTCGTTTGGTAGACCAACTTGCGTCTTGCCCCCAACATCATCCTTACTCGTATCAAATTAACCGCAACCTCATACTGACCCTTTCGCTAATACTCAGCCCTCCTCTCCTTCCACAACTCCTGCTCCTCGTGATTCGTTGACTATAACTGCTATTCCCCCATCCCTCTTTTCCTCTGGCTAGCTCACGAATTCGAGAACCTTTGCAGCTTAGCAGGACACCACCAAGACCGACAAGATGAGCACCGTCACCCTGGAACTCGGCTCGGGCCAGCCCGCCGGCTTCCGCAACACCTGGTTCACCAGCTCCTTCAAGAACAACGCCGAGATCATGAACTACGCGGTCGAAAAGTTCGACAAGCTCAACGAGGACCTCGAGGCGCTCATGCCCAGTGCCGACTCCGGCCTCAACACCCTCTGCATGTTCCAGCCCATCACCAAATCCATCGCCGACAAGGGCGTCGCCAACGGCGGCAACGTCATGGGACTTGACAAGTACACCGAGGACGGCAACGGCATCATGTTCCTCCTCACCTGGGCTGCCAACGGGGAGGAGAACGAGACGGCCGCCTTCCCCCTGCTCAAGGCCTACATCGACGACGTCGAGGCCAAGGCCAAGGAGCTGGATGCCTGGTGGCCCTGGAAGTTCATCAACTATGCCCACCTTACTCAGGACCCTCTGTCGACTGTTGGCGATGCGGCTCTTGCCAAGCTCCGGGCTGCTAGCAAGAAGTACGATCCCAAGGGTGTCTTCCAGACGCTGCGGACTTCTGGCGTCAAGATTCCGTTTTAATTAGAGAGACGTGTGCTGATAGGCTAATGTAACGTGATGTCAGATCTGTATATATACTACTTAATCAAGGGATGTACCATGCTCTATGTGCCTGTGAAGCTGCAAATCTGCATCACCTTTCCAAGCCCCTGAAATCTCAGCATCTCGGTCTCGCTTTTTTGGCCGTACGGAGGCACCCAAGCTTCGGATTGCAGGCCGCAACTTGCCTTCAGTTGGTTTCAAAAGGTATAGCCAGTGCCTTAGGTACCTGTTTAATCGGGTTACTTGCTCCCCCAACCGTAAGGCATGACCTGACAGCTACCCGGCTGGCACTGGCACCCGCAAGTCGCCAAGCTCACGTGCCCTCGCCCTTAGCCCTCCTAGGGCTCCTCCCATAACTCCTCCTCCTCGTGATTCGTTGCCTACAACTACCATCCCCCAATCCCTCTTTTCCTTGCCTTCCAAATTACATTCTGCCTGAAGAATTCGGGAACCTTTACAGCTTCAGCCAGACCATGCCTCGAATCAAAAAGGAAGAAGCTTCCGATCAGGAGAGCGATTTCGAAGGCTCCCAGGACGACTCGGGTCCTACTCACGCCCTGTCTTGGAGCAAAGCTTGCGCTGTGTTTCTAGGCGATGAATATGGCCAGTACTTGGGAAGCATCAGTGGTCCAGGCAAAATACCCCAGACGGACGCTGCGCTTACCTGGCGGAGAAGGCCTGACGCAGACCCTTGGATGGGGTTTTCCATCAGGTTCACCCTCGGACAGGATAATGAAGAAGATGGCTTTGGCACACGCTACAAAGGTAGGATTCGCTGAACCCTTCTCACATCCTCTCTAGCCAAGTATTGATGCTAACGAGTACTAGCGAAAGAGCCAAGCGGTGATGTTCCGAAACCCATGAAGAAATACTGGATCGCAATCAAACTCCCTCGCGGCCGTTTCACCTACACGGTTGAAGAAATCACTGCCCATCACCCTCTTCACAAACGATGGCCCAACAAAAAGAAGGGAGAAAATCCCACACTACTCAGGGTTTTTCTTGGGCAAAATGCCCACCCCACAATCGAAGGGTATGGTATGCCGTTCGCGAATCCCCATGACCCGTCTGATGGCTGGGTCAATGAGAATGCGCCTATCGATGGCTCAACGACCCTGCTGGATATTCTGGAACGAAAGGAGTTCATCTTCGTCGTCGGTTTGAGCTGCGATTCCTTGCTCTCGACTTGGGATGAGGCCACTCTTCCGAGCCCATTCAACTACCCGTACGGATACCAACATTCTTGGGACCTTGATCGGTATCAGAGTATGCTCCCCCAAACAAAAGGTCACCAGTTCGTCACAGCATGGTCGTTCCCAGATGACAACTCTCATCTGGCCGCTCTCACTCAATCTCAAATCCAGGATTTTATGTGGCTCAACAACGCTGCCAATGACATTGCCGATCTGAGACTCGAGGCATACTTTGCCATTGCGGCAAGAGGCGTCAAGGAATCTACATACTACGTTGTCGTGCCCCTCAGCCAATATTTCAACCATGGCCACATGTCTGTTTGGCATCATCTCACTCAGTCTGACACGCTCCAGCTTTACCAGTACGATGGGCCCAAGGATAAGAGCCCAATCGAGTGGGAGGCCCGGATTGTTCATCACCCTCAACGAACCGAAATCCTAAAGTCGAGCTATCTTAGCGAACTTGATCTAGTTCTTCTAGCCCGCCGTGCCCTACCGAACGGGTCTATCGAGCCTGGTGCGGAGAGAGCTTTTAACCCCTGCGCTGCTACAGATGTTGAACTGGGTCAAGGGAAAAATGGATAGAATCTTGTTTCCCTCAAGTTCGGAACGCAAGAAACAGACTACCAGCGAAAGGTTGAGGCTGTCTGCCTCTTTCATCCCAACGCGATGCCCTCCAACCCCGTCGCCGTCGGCCTACCAATGGTACCTGATAGTGAATTGAAGAACTCACTCCCTGTGGACATCCAGTTGAGAATGAGTCTTCATCGGGATCTTCTACGTGGTACTGGCTTCTATCCTACTTTGCGTCAAGGCATCAAAGGAGGGTCGCGGGGCCTAAACCACGGTCCTGAGAGACTTCCTACGATCAAGCTCTTCGATGCAATGGAAGAGTCCGAGGCATATGCCTTGATGCAAGAGCTTCCCTCGCCTGATCGGCTTCCCTTGAGAAGATATCTTGGTGAGAGACCACTCGGATTTGGTATCATCAGTGGAGTGAGCATTCACCTACGCCTTCCTCTTCATCAGTTCACTCTAACCGCAAATAGGGTCCTGGATTCGGCAAGACAACCACGCTAGCTGTCGGTGCGATTGCTCTAGCTTCCAGTGTTGGCAAGATATACTGCAGCGCTCCGTCAGAGGTGACTGTTGACAATTTTGCTTCTCGGCTCGACCGCATCAGTGCCAGCGCCGTAGACCGATTAAACAGGGATAGCAAGCGAGGGGCGTCTCCCAGACGTCGCCCCAAACTCATTGTGCGAGGCTACAAGATAGAGGATGAGGTCAATGCATTCTTGGATTTGCTACAGCACCCTCAACATGATCCCGCCCAGCATAGAACTGCACAGGCATGGAGGCTCAACCTTTCCCTAGCTTTCTGGCTATTGATGGTGCTTCGCTCTCCAGCAGTTCGAGAACTCAGCTCGGACGAAAGCCCGAAGCTACATGGCATGCGCAGAGACATCGAAAAGTTGCCGGAACTCGAAGCCCTTCGTGCTGTGGCCTCGGGAAAGATTGACTGGGCTCGCTACCGGTGCAGTGAACAGGCCCCAAAAACAACGATCGGGGCCCTGATGATTTGAATCCTCGGCGATGCTGACATCGTCTGCACGACTCCCGCTCTATCCTGCGCCAAGGAAGAGCCCTACGAGTATTGGAAGACACACTACGCCAAGGGCATTGCAGTTGACGATGCCGGGAGCATCAGCCGTCCCGACCTTTACTCAGTGTGGGGTAATACTCTTCTCCCATGCCTTCTCGCGGGAGATGATTTCCAAATTCCTCCAGAAGTGGCGGCGTTGGAAGAACAGGACAATTGTGGCAACTATATCAACCGCCTGGGACGCATCGCCAAGATATCACCGCTGGCTTTCTTCGAGGCAAGCGGATGGCCAGTTTTCTGCCTGAGCACTCAGCTCCGCATCGCCCGGGGTCTCTTCGAGATCTGTCACGAGAGTATTTCTTGTGGTAGCCCTTATAGATACGGTTCTGGGTGTGGGATCCCCGAGCATGTTGTCGGCCGACGGTTGGAGCAATGTTTAATGGCCAGGTACCGTGAGCTGAGCCCTGCACCCTCCGGCAGGCTCAGAGAAGTGTTTATTCACTGCAAAAATTCTTATTGTCACGTCAACAAACTCACAGGATCGAGGGAGAATCGCCGCCAGGTTAGGGTGGCCATGGATTTCATTGCCGATTTCGTTGAGCGCACCAATACCGACCCTAAGCACGTCGTCATCATTACTCCCGATAAGGCCAACGTCGCTTATGTTCAACAATTGCGGGAGGAACCAGAATACTCGTCGCTTTCGAGAATGAAGCCAGCGACAACAATTGAAGACTTCCAGGGCCGTGAGAGCACGATTGTCGTGGCTGTCCTGGGTGTTACACAAGCTGTTGGCCCTGGGGCCCTGGGGCCCTTTCTGAAAACGAACGCCTAGCGACTATGCTCAGTCGTCATCAGAGCGGTTTGGTCATTGTAGGAGATATCAATGTCACGGGCGTGATGAAGGGAAAGGGTGGCAGGCTTCCTCCCAAAGGCAATTCAAGGAGTGCTAGGAGGCGAGCTCGCGCCAAGAGAAGCGCTCCAGGGTCCATGCTGCACGAGGTATGCGTAAGAATACATCAGAGTGGGAGGGTGATCTATGTATGAACACGGACTAATTGTGGATGACTTTCTTTATCCTCTTATTTTCGAGGAGAATATGGTGAGAACAAAGAGGGCGGCCGGATCATCAAGGTCTGATGAACTATGCGAGAACACGAATAGCACGAGTTGAGTGAGAGACCATTGGACGGCCAGATTGCGGTTTTGTCTGTTAGCTAGCAATAAAACAGCTCAAGTAGTAACCCAAGTTCCGGCCTGGCAAGTGTGCAAACATTCACCTCACTTCGAACCAAAGATACGAGGCTAGTGTTTATAGAAAACGTTGGTGTCGAATATTCGACAGCATGTGGTATATATCCTTTCACCTATGGTATAGTCATGTCATGCAGACTACTCGTTATCAAATGTATCATCCAATCCGAGGTTACGCAAGCCTTGCAGTTCCAGGAGACCCAGATCAACACGTGGACACCAATCTCTGCATATCATAACAACCCTTGCTGATTGTCAGTATTTAATTCCGCTATCCGATCGCGGTCGCTGTCAACTTCCGCTGCCCCCTTGCAACTCAGCTGACTTAATTGTCCTTGTTATAGTCAGACCTATGCGAAAAACCATGACGTGAGAGAGAGTTGTCGAGTCAAGAGGGTATCTTCGCTCAGTTGACGACGTTACATTCAAGACTCGTAAAAAAAACCGCCGAGGACGTGCCGTTTCAACGGCGCCGTCGACTTGGCTAGAGAAAGAATGATCGACACTCACATTCTGGAAGAAAAAATGGCCCGAAAGCGCCGTCTCAACCGTTGTGTTCTTATATCCGTGGAGCCAAGTGGGTTTTGGTGTCTTGTTCAAAACGTTCCCGGGGCAGGGATTAATGATGGAGACGGCCGTTCTGTGGTGACGACGCATGGGGGAAGGGGGGGAAGATCTCAATGTTCTAAAGTGATCAGCGCAACGGTTCGTGGCTGCTGGCCCCCTGGTCTTGTCAATCCCGAGGTCCACATTGATGTTGGAGCGAAACTCCACTGATAGACCATGATCTGAGGGCATGATGAACAGTCTCTGGGATATATCCTCGGGCAAGATGTGAGGGGTCACTTTGAAATATTGGTTGGTGATCATGATCAACAAGCTGCAACCTCAAGCAATACCGAGATGCCGAGACTTGTGTGTCCGAGTCACGGTATTCACCACTAAGTAATATGACAATGATCAATGAGATCACAAGCAGTCAATGTAAGGCCAGTCCAGATATCGTGAGAAATCTCCATCTTATTGGGGGTATTTACTTTGTCGCTAAAGTCAATCAACAAGCTACAACTAACTTAAGCCCAAGCCTCCTTGATCAAGTCAGCCGCCTTCTCACCAATGCCGTAAGCAGGCATCTGGGTGTGGCCGTTGTTGACGGTGGGCATGATGGAGCAGTCGGCCACTCTCAAACCCTTGACGCCGCGGACCTGGAGCTTCTCGTCGACAACCGCCTTGGGGTCGTCGGCCTTTCCGGCGGCGCAGGTGCCGCTGGCGTGGTAGCACGTCGTGGCGCCGTTCTTGACGTACTCCTTCCAGTCGTCGCGCGTCTTGTGCTTGTGGTGCACAAGGTCCGCGGGCCACGAGCCCTTGACGATGTCCTTGGTGCCCGCGCCCTCGGTGACGATCTCGTTGCCAAAGGCACAGGCCTCGGAGAGCACCTCGAGATCGAGGGGGTCAGAGAGGTAGTTGCAGTCGACGACGGGGATGGCCGTGGCCTCGGCGTTCCGCAGGGTGACGGTGCCGCGAGACCTGGGCGCAAAGAGCTCGGCGATGATGCTGAAGGCGTGCTTGCCGTCGGTAGGGAACTGGTCGAACTGCTTGGGTCCGCCGTAGCACTCGGTGGTGAAGAACTCGACATGGGGCTGCTTCGAGGTCAGGCCCATGGGGTCGCGGCCCTCCTTCCGGGGCGCCGACTTCCAGATCTCCGAGTCGGCGAGGCGCTCGTCGAGGCGGGCAAAGGCAAAGATGCCAAAGGGGAACGTGGACAGGAAGCCCGTCTTCTGCTCCTTCCAGAGGGCGTAGGTCTTGGCGAAGGCGTCGCCGTGGTAGACGAGGTGGTCCGTCGTGAGCCCCTCCTTGTCGGTCTCGTAGAACATGAAGACGATCAGGTGGTCCTGCAGGTTCTTGCCGACGCCGGGGAGGTCGACCAGAGTGGCGATGCCGTGCTTGTCGAGCTCCTCCTTTGCGCCGATCCCGGAGCGGTTGAGGATGTTGGGCGAGCAGTAGGCGCCTCCGCTGACGATGACCTCCTTGCGGGCCTTGAGCTCGACGACGGTGCCGTCGGCCCTGACGGCGCGGACGCCCGTGGCCCTGAGGTCGCCGTTGGCGTCCTTCTCGATGGTCACCTTGTCGACGTGCGTCTCGACCAGCAGGTGGATGTTGTCCTTGGCGTTCTGGTTGGTGACAAAGTCTGCGCCGGTGGTGCGCAGGCCGCTGTACACGGTTCTCACGGAGTGGCCGCACCCGTGAGGGTTGTTGCCGTGCGAGAACATGTCATGGTCAAGAGGCAGGCCCTTGGAGACCATCGAGTCCCGGATGAGGTTGGAGATGGGAGCGAGATCATGGGGCTCGGTATGGAGGTGGCCTCCGTAGCCGTGGGACTCCTTGACCTCGTTGAACCAGGGCTTGGTGTGGAAGTTTTCAGCCTGGAAAGTGACATGTTAGAAAGAAAAAAAAAAAAAAGCAATGTGTATCGACCAGGGGAATATGCGGAAATTGCAACATTGACGCCGGAGCCGATCCGACGGACCGGGTATGGAAATCTTGCATGTGAAAGTAAAAAAAAGCAAGTAGAAAAAGAAAGGAGAAAAAAAAATGGTACCTTGGACATGTACTTGAAGAACTCGTCACCACTCCAGCCAGGGAGGTCCCAGTCATCGTAGTCTTGTTTCTATACGATGATGGTCAGCACCTTATAGAAGAGAGGTTGACAGGAGGGAGAAAGTTACCGTTCCCTTGACAATCAGGGTACCGTTGCAGCCGGAGCAGCCACCGAGGAACTTGCCTCGGCTGAGCTTGACCTGACGGCCATTGACGCCAGCGCCTTGTGTAGAGACGACGTTCCAGTCGGTCTCCTTGTCGAAGTTTTGGGACCAGCTAGATGATGATGATGAGTAAGGAGATCAGTGGGAAGGAGTAGAGTATACTCACCCTCCGACCATGTGGACGTTTTCGAGATGCTCATTGTGCTGACCGGCCTCGATGACGAGGACCTTGGCGTTCGGATCCTCAGCGAGGCGGGCTGCAACCACACACCCTGAAGTGCCGCCGCTATTGAGAGAGGAAAGGATTTGGATTAGCGGATTGCTTTCAATGGTGCCGATCCCGTGGTAGAATAGGGAACCAATTGATTCCAAACCGGAACAAGACAAGTCCAATGATTGCTATCAGCAACTTACCCACAGACGATGAAATCATATGTCGAATCAAGAGTAGCCATCTTTGTGTCTAGTAGTCTTGGAACTGGAACTGCCGAGGGTGTGAATTGTCTGGTGTAGAGTAGTACTGGGTTTGAAGATAGAGAGTGACTCTGGTCCACCACTGCCACCCTTTTGGCTGGCGCCGTCTACATCTCTTATAGGTCTGGGCGGGCACTCTCTGTATCCGTGAAGCAAAACCAACAACAACAATAACACAGACACCCAACCCTGAACGGACTTGTTGGTCCCTTTTCGTCTCAGCTCATGGCGTTCCCCCAATCTGGCCATAATTAAGATGAAGATCCTGCCCACCCCCCCCTCGAGCTAGTACAGTTGCAACGCTTTGGTTACACCTGTAACGCGCCAACTTGACCATAACCAGAAAGAGGACTCTTGTAAATGTCAAGGCGTCCCCCCCTCCTCCAAAGCAACCACCGTTAGACGCATGTCCCCGCCGCAAGATAGAGTCCCAGGGTTACGTCGTGCCAAGCGTCCAATCGGAGAGGGCCGCGGGGGGTGTAGATCCATGTTCACCATTAACGTCGCAGTGCGCAGATCTATGCTAAAAAGTTCACAGAAACAAGTGAAGGGGGTGATCAGATCCTCCTTTCGGATGCAGCCTTTGCGGTTGCGGAGAGCGTCCGAGCTGGCCGATTATTCTAAGGAAGTAAGTGCTCCTCTTTTTTTTTTTTTGCGGCTCCCACAGGGGGTGAGGGGAGGTGACGACTTTGGTGTGTTAGTGGTGCCTGGGACCTTCCATTGGAGGCCGACTAGCGCAGTGCGGGCCACGTTCCCACCCGTTGCAGATCCCCGAGCCACAGAGCTGAGTTGGTACAAGGCTTGACACATCCTGTGGGTCTTGTGTCTCTAGGGCACTTTGGAATCGACGTTCTAGCGGCTGGTGCTAACATGTCATGTCTTTGCCTGTTCCTGCGTAGTTTGACATCGTCAACATCAGCGCCGTTTTTTCTTCAACAGTTTTGCCCCCGCCAATCTGTGCCCGCAAATGATCTCCCACCCCGTCTCGAGTAATGCACAGACTCGTCACCGGGTTAGCCCGGCATTACTTACACAGTGGAGAGCCACTCGGTTGGAGAAACATCCTTGACATCTCCTCCTCCCGAGATACGCAACATGGGGCACGTCGTCGGCAGAAGAAATATGGCCTGACTCAGGAACCCTGCCCGTTGGCTCGTGCAGCAGCAGAAAGAGACCCCGCTGTCGACTGCACTGGTAGCCGGTGTCAGAGCGCCTCCAGCGAATATCCCAGCCAGCATGAACCAGTCTCGGAGTCGAAGAGAATGGGCTGCTGCAGCGTCTAATCCAGGGGGAAACAATGCAACCCTGGGATGACCGACAGAGCAAGAATGACACCAGGCACGCCTCGGATCTGCCTCAGCCCGTTGATAGAATGAATACCCTCCAGTACCTTCCTTACCTATAGGTCCCACCTCGTCGCCACCAAGAAGCGCCGAAGTTGTGTTTATGTTATCCCATGCTAGCTAGCGACAAGCCATCGTTGAAGAAAAGATCAATGCCTACCTGACTGGGCTATACACTCCCTTTCGCCTTTTTGCACTTTGTTGGTCCATATCATTCTCGTCATCCCCCCCCCCAATTCCCTGCTGAGAGAGAGAGAGAGAGAGAGCATTGAGTGCCCTCGTCTCACATTTTGTGGTGCCCCCGGTTTCCACATCGTCCACGTATTACCCTCCTCCAAAAGATGCCCGCGACGCCTTTCCAGACCGAAGCCTGGACAGAGTATGGCCTGGGCTCGGCCATCCTCTTCCTCCGATTCTTTGCGCGATGGAAGACTGTTGGTTTCAAGGGATGGCAGGGCGATGATTACTTTGCAGTTGCTGCATTAGTATTCTGGACTGTATGTTTTATGCCGCGCATGCAGATGCTGGGGACGTTTCCACTGACTAGTGCAGTCTGAGCTTGTCATGTTGGAGCTGATCGGTAAGCCTTCCTTCTTGTGCAACTCTCTGTGTTGGTTCGCGAGAATGCTAATCTCTTTCTCTAAACAGGCCAAAATGGAACCAACATTGGCGTTACCGACGAGATGGGAGCTAAGCTGTCCAAGGCCGAAATAGCAAAGATGGAGTTTGGGTCCAAGTGTCTCCTGGCGGGTTGGAACTTCTACGTGACCCTCATCTTCTGCCTCAAGGGGGTGATGCTCTGCTTCTACAGCCGCATGACGTACGCGATATCTTGTCTTGTCAACGATTCGGGTTCACTGACAACCGTGTAGGCTTGGTCTTTGGCAAAGAAAGATTGTCATCTGGACACAGGTGAGTCGATTCGATGCCGCAAGAGGGGATCGTGACAATTAACGTGAAACAGTTCGCTACCATTGTCGCCTACATCGGCGTCATCGCTGTGATTTGGGGCCATTGCACGCCGGTTCACAAGAACTGGCAGGTCTATCCCAACCCAGGAGGTGAGTTTGATCAGGTAAAGAATCGATGGCAGTCCTGACGAGTAGCAGATGCGTGTACTTTGGCTGTCGCAAACTACCTTACCCTTGTGGTCCTTAACATTGCGTGAGTAGACAAACAATTATCCAACTTGGACAGCCAAATCCACTGACAGCACCTCAGAACCGATCTTGTTATTGTCTCCATCCCGGTGCCGCTGCTATGGATGGTCAAGCTCAGCATCAAGCGAAAGCTGATAATCGGCGTGCTTCTATGCTCAGGTGTCTTTATCATGATTGCAACTCTCCTCCGCTGCGTCTTGTCTCTCCGGTAAGACAACACTCCATGTTGTAACAACATTCTGGCTCAACTGACCAATTTTTTGCAACAGAGATATCCAAGGTATCAACACATCCACCATCTGGGCCATCCGAGAGACCTTTGTCGGAATCATCGCCGTCAACGCCGCTGCCATCAAGCCCCTCTTCTCCGCCTCCCGCTGGCTCATCTCGAGCAAGGGCAGCAGCCGCGACAAGGGAACCAACAGCTACCTCAACAAGTACGGACACCCCCTGGGCACGATCGGCGGATCAGGCATCGCGGCCGGTCTCTCCGGGAGCCGTCACCAAAAGATGATGACCAAGCTCGACGACAACTCGAGCGAGGAGCACATTGTTCAAAAGGACAACTTTGTCGGCTACACCAAGCCCGAGGTCCGTGCTGGGAGCACGACAAGTGGACAAAGTTCGTCCGGTCCCGACGGCATCATGGTGACGAGGACGTACGAGGTGGCTCCCGCCAAGTCGACGTTGGATGTGTAAAAAATTGGTGTATTTCAGGGTTGGAGTTTCACGGCATCAAATCAAAGGAATAAAGTATACCTGGAATAGAGAGGACTGGACAACTGTACAATAATTAATTAGACGACTTGGCCATGCGTGGCATATTTTCTTGACAATATGAGCGACTCATTGGAATCAATGCATCCCATTGACACCGAGTAGAGAGAGTGTGTTCTCGACTGCTTGTCGATCTAATGACGCCACAAGTTTGAACAACGGAACCGCATCTTGGCAAAATCCTTCACAAAATCAAATTCCCCGAGTACCACGTGCCGCTGCAACAGCCTAGTCTCACGGGCCGCGCTCGTGGTGGCGCACATCTAGAAGCACTTATCACGGAGACTTTTTCCCCCTCTGCCAAGACACGCAATCGTTTCTAGGTTTCTAGAACGACTGATGCGAACGTCTTGAGCTAGAAGGACGCCTCCAGCGCAGCTAACAGGCCTAAAAGCAGGGCGACGTTGAGGCTGAACTCAATCGCCAGTCCCCCTTGCCCTGTGGCATTCCCCTTGCCTCGTGAATATTCCCGGCGCCAGAACGTCACATGCCCAGCCCTGTGCTTTTTAGCGCTGTTTTAGACTCCCCTCAGGGTCGACCATAACCATCTTCAAGCCAAGTTCTCTAGCAACCGTCGTTTTGGGTTACATTGAACCTGCCAAGTCTTGATTAATTAATTTACAGTACATACCTGGATCATTGATCATCTTTGTCTGCTAGGAACGATCGTCAGGGCTCAACAAAAAAAGCAAAGAGTCGAGCCTCGGGTGCCGGCACCAAACCCACGTGTAGAGAACAAATTGACAAGCTGCATGCAACACTCTTGTTGACGATCTTCTACTCAAGTTCTTATTCTCCTTCCGTTCTGGTATCGGCCCACTAAATGCGGGACGCTAGGGTTGCAGTGAGCGTTACAACGTTCCTGGGAAGATCCCCCATCGCCTCATGATTGCATAAAAGCTAGAAGGGGGGGGTCATCATTCTTTTGTGTCATTTCCCTTCGTCCGGGACCCTGAGTGACAACGCCTCTGTCGCATGTCCATTGCATTCCCGGCGTGTGCAGAGGACAGGTAATTTAACGCTTCAGGTGACTGACATCACCAACAAGTTGCATCGACATCCCAGGTTCTCGGGTCCTACGTGTTCTCTCATCACCAAACATGTCTTCAACGCCACCCTTCCAGAAGCTGACACCAATCTGAATCATGACCAGAAGCTCCAACCAACAGCGACTATGCAGGGGGCTAAAGAGCACGCCATTCCACGTTTCGGGTCTCAAAGCCAGCGGCTAACAACGCTCGAGCACGCGGTATCTCCGTAAAAATGGAATTCGCGCTTAGCAGAGAAGCCTGGCACTAGGTTGGAAGCTTGGACACCTTTCAGGTCATGTACAGTTTTTGCTTCAGAGCTGGTTACGCATGGGCGTATCTAAGTCGGCAACCACGGCGTATTCACTTCACACCGTTCTCAATCACAGTGCTCGCCCTTCGGTCATACCCGCATTGTTTCACACAAGATTGGACTAGTTATGGTTCATGACTTGCGACTCGTCACCTGGGCTTGGGCACTCGAGTCGGTGAAATTCTTAGCGGCGACGGCATCCCCTCGTGCCGAGAGGGGAGCCTTTGCGGCCATGTTGCATTGGCCGGAGAATACAGCAGCCACAAAACCGTTGTGGTACGATGCGAGAAAAGGGCTTGTGTTGGTAGTTTGCATTAGTTCTACGGGCTGGCTGCTTCTACCTAGTCTAGGGTGGAATCTGGGAGTTCTATATAGCATCGTTCATACTTGCTCAATCGATGGATAGTAAATACAACAGTTATCTCGGCATAGACGTCCATTTTTGCTTTTTGTATCGGGGCCATATAGTGGACACGGCATCCATTTATTCTCCAGTCGCCAGGGTTCTCGGAGCAGAATTGATGGAATCGTACGACATACCCACTCGTTGATCTGGGTATCTGGTGATCCCGAGATCGTGGGGTAAAGGCAAAAGCAACAACATGCTTGAGTGGCCTGACGTGAGATGCGTTATCTCAGTGCTTGGAATGCTGTCTATAGACAAGCAAAAAATACGATAGCAACTTACCAGGAGAGGACAAGAAGTGTTGCTGTGTTGCTGACTTGGTTGATCTGGGTGGGAGCACGCCACTATAGCCAGCCAACATGGGCACAAAGAATTGGGTTTTGACATCTTTTCCAATTTGACAACTTCTGCATACCCAAAAAAAGGGTCGTGAAAAGTTTCCAGCCTTGGAAAGATATAGCCTTGCGCTACGGTGAGTTCAGTTCATGACCGTCTACTTGAGTTGTTCCCCGTGGAGTACCCCCGTTACCAAATGCGGTCAACTTCGCCGAACCTCACTATCCAAAGTATCATTGTCATGGAACGTGTGACGTCCAAGCTAAAGAATTGCAAACAAAGACGTGGCATATCCCAAGGTAGCTTACGCGTATGGAGTCCGAAGCCTTGACACACTCTCCTCTGGTCGTTGTGCCAAATGGCTTTTGCTGCTTTTGCTTTTACTAAGCTAATCTAATCCTGTTGGAAATATCACATGGTCTCATTATGAACTGCTGGGAGCTCAGATCTGGAGAGTTTCGGCGACATGCGATCTCGGTAGTACCTAACAGTGGGAAAACACATGATCACGATGCCTTCATTTTTTTTAAGCCTCGCGCTCACTAGAGCCCCTATGAAACGGGAAGTAGGCGCCGGGTCTCATAGGGGGTAATCGCATTTTCTGAGTCGCTGATTAGCCAGACTTGGCGAGTTTACGGCGGATCTAGCCATACTGGGATCTGGGGAAAGATTCTCCATCGTGGGGATTCGCTCCAGAAGTTGAGATGTCAGTTTCTCGAGACAGCTCAACTCCATTCAACATGCCATGGGAATGTGACAAAGTAAGTGCCACCGGCGAACTGCGACTCTGAGATGGAAACTCGCTTCGATATTGTAAGAATCAACGGCATCAAAAGCAAGTCAACCAGCTGCCAGACAAGTATAAAGATGCCAGACAATGCCATGATTTGACTGGACTCAAACACTCCAACACAGCACCTTCTTGAGCCTCCTTCAAAGGAACACCACAAAAGCCTTGAACCTTGAGATCTCAAATTTTCTTGACCTTTGCCAAAGACATCATCCAATGGCCCCTTCCGCCACTCCCCCTGTTGAGCGCAACGTCGCCGTCCTCGAGGAGCTCTCCGACGCCATCGACACCGTCAACATCCTCAAAGCCGACGCGGCAAAGAAGCTCACCAAGTCCCTGGTCGACACCGACGACCTCTCCGCCGAGTCCAAGTTCGACGCCGACAAGGACAAGACCCAGTTCCGCCAGTACGACGAGGCATGCGACCGGGTCAAGTCCTTCTACCGCGAGCAGCACGAGAAGCAGACCGTTGCGTACAACATTTCTGCTCGAGCACGATTCAACTCTGCCTCGCGCAGGCGCGAGGAAATGACCGTCTGGGAGGCCATCGAGAAGCTCAACACGCTCATCGATCAGAGCGACCCCGATACCGAAGTGAGCCAGATCCAGCACTTGCTCCAGACCGCCGAGGCGATGCGCCGTGACGGGCGGCCTCGGTGGATGCAGCTCACTGGCCTGATCCACGATCTCGGAAAGCTGCTGTACTTTTACGACGCCCAAGGTCAGTGGGATGTTGTCGGCGATACTTTTCCCGTTGGTCTTGCGTTCGACGAGCGCATCATTTACCCCGAGACCTTTGCCGGGAACCCCGACTCCAAGGATCCCGTCTACAGCACCAAGTACGGTATCTACGAGCCTGGTATTGGTCTTGATAACGTCATGCTGAGCTGGGGTCATGACGAGTATCTATACCACGTTGTCAAGGACCAGTCGACGCTTCCTCCAGAGGGTCTTGCTATGATCCGGTACCACTCGTTCTACCCGTGGCATAAGGAGGGTGCCTACCATGACCTCATGTGCGAGAAGGACTACGAGATGCTCAAGGCGGTCAAGGCTTTCAACCCTTATGACTTGTACAGCAAGAGTGATGATGCGCCAAGCGTCGACGAGCTGAGGGTGAGTTCTGAACTCTGTGGTCTATCCGTGGTGATGTTACTTACTGACTTGGATTGTAGCCCTACTACAAGGAGCTCATTGACGAGTACTTTCCCGTGCGAAAGATCAAGTGGTGAATCCACTCGGATGCAGCCTCGGAATTAGAGGTTTTTGGTCTCTGGAAGATAGCAGCGATTGAAGATTAGCCATGTGGCACGGAAATTGTAGCACAGGTATCTCGTTGAGGTGGAATCTGAATGATGAAACTGTGCTTAATTAATGAGCTCTATTCGAATCATATCCGTACTCATAGTGGTAGCTATGTGAGGTCTGCATCCATGAGGCATGTACATGTAGTACGGCCGGTACTATTAGACAACTTGGCCTGAAAGTACCTACGTCATGCTGTTTGTTTCGTCACCATGAAATAAGTGATAATATTTCTAGGCCAGTATGAATAGAAGGGGGTGAGGCTATGAGTATGTATATGTTCGATAAGAGTATGTTGGATTAGAAGCTCTGAGTCTGCCTCGTTGGTGCCAACTACCACTATGTATTGTCTGTACCTACCTACCTTCGAAGCAGGTCTATCCAGTAAACCGTTTCTCTAACCAATCATCATCACATGAGTACCTTGACTGGCAGAAGGAGAAAGACTGGCGATGATCCGGGGCGTCGGGAGATCTAGTGCCGAGCTATGAGCCGTCATAAGGTAGCATCTTCGATAGCTATAGCCGTCCATTGCCAACCCTCCGTCTCCAGTGTATTTGCTCCCTTGGCAAGGGAACATGATAATCCCCAAGAACAACTGGGGCTCTACCTTGCCGTAAGTCTATGTGAAATTTCTGACTGCAAAACATGTTCATGGGTGAGCTTCATATTTCTTGGACATTAGTCACGTCAACACTATCGAGAATCATTTGGAGTAAAAATTATTTAATCACAAAGTAGTGGTCTCAAATCAGTCTTGTCCATTGGGGTGGTGTGCTACCCAAATCATCAATTATTCTCTATAAGCTCATGCATATTTCATAACGCTCAAACATTTTATCTATATTTACAGCTTGGCAGCCTCAATGCGGCGACCCGTCTCATCAAAGTTGATCTTCTGGCCCGAGTTGAGAGACTCCTGGAGAGCGCAGCCAATCTTGACGGCCTGGACGGCACCGCTGAGCTTGAAGGGCAGCCTTGTGTTGTCGAGGACAGCGGCAGTGAACTCGTTGGCCTCGGTGACAAAGGCGTGCTCGAACCGGCCGTAGTAGTCTCCAGGGATCTGTCGGCGGACACCAGCAGCCTCGTGCATCTCGACAAGGGTGCCCATGGGGTTGGCGTTGACGGAAAGCTTGCCCTCGGTACCGATGATCTCGGTCATGTCGTGTTGGCCAGCTGCCATCATGCGCGACGAGTAGAAGTAGGCGACCTTGCCGCCCCAGAACTCGACAATGCCGACGCCGTTGTCTACGTCCTTGTGCTTCCGCAGCTCAGGCTGAACGGCGGTGATGCCGGTGGCAACGACGCTCTTGACGATCGAGTCCTGGCCAAAGTACCACAGGGCAAGGTCGATATCGTGGATGTTGCAGTCGACAAAGATGCCGCCGCTGAACTCGGCGTAAGCGACAAAGAAGCCAGAAGGGTCGAGCTTGTCGCAGGTTTGAGAGCGGAAGACAGAGGGACGGCCAATGGCACCGCTGTCCATTCGTTCGAAAGCATCTCGGTAAGAGGCGTCGAAGCGGCGAGAGAAACCGCACATGACCTTGAGATGGGGCTTCTTGGCGGCAGCATCGACGACGGATTGAGACTGTTGAGAGTAGGGTTAGCTCCATTGACCATGATACTCTCTACCGGGATCAGGTGGGGGCGGGGTAAGACTGACAATCTCTACGCTGGTGCTGAGAGGCTTCTCGCACAGAACGTGCTTGTCAGCCTCAATGGCCTGGATGGCCTCCTCGGCGTGGGCGGTGGTGACGGTAGCGACGACGACGGCCTGGAGACCGGGGTGCTTGAGCATCTCCTGGTAGTCGGTGTAGACTGTTACGCCCTCGAGGTGAACCTTGGCCCACTCGACTTCCTTCTGGACGGGAGTGAAGGCGGCGACGAGCTGGGCTCGGGGGGTTCTGTTGTGAAAGTTGAGGGCGTGACGAGCGCCCATGCGGCCGAGGCCGGCGACGGCAATCTGAAGCTTGGGGGCCATTGTGAGGGATGAGGGAGTCGGGGATAAGAGGGGGATTGCAAAAAAGAGCGGTAGGTCCAGCGAAGTGACTTTTGAGACAGGTAGGGTCAGGTAGCTTGAGCTTCTGTGGTGGTGCTGGCTACCGATGGAGGTCGGCCGGGTCTCAACAACAGCGCTGTCAACAACGAGATTGAAGAGTAAAGAGACTGGCGAGAACCCATGATGAGCGAGCTCTTGTCACTTATACCTTGAGCTTCGGGGACCGGGGACGGAAAGGTCATCCACCGACGCGAACTCGGAGCTCCAGATCATAGCTGGAGCTTGTTGAGGACCCTTTCCCTCGCATCCCAGGGCCAGGGCAAAGCGGTGTCGGTAGGTACATGGCCGTGGCTTGCGAGCTGCATCAGTCACAAGATCGACACTTTTCGTGGGTTCGGCGACAACTCCGACCAATGGGTTGGTCATGAGCGCAGCGTTAGCACTGCAAGATTGGGGAATCTGAAGAAGCAAGAGCAGGAGCTTGCAGCATCCATCTGGATGGGAGTGGGGCCGGTGGGGGAGGAGACTACTAGGGCAGGTACCTGGCAGGCCAGATACCAGGACAAGTAGGTAGCCACGATCAAGTATCGGCGCCTCCTGCTATATCCAGATAAAAAGAAATGGACCCCTGTTAAGCCGCCTCTTTTCTCGCCCGCATTTCTACCCGGTTGCCCCGCAAACCCTCCACCCGCCTCCGCACTTTTTCTCCCCCCATGACTCGAAAAAGAGGCGTCAGAAGAGGCGCCTGCTAAATGCCCCCGACATGATTGGAAAGGTCGGCCGGCTGCTTCGAGAGCGAGTTCGGGTCATGGCGGGTGGAAGGGCTTTTATGAGGGCTAACGAGCAACTTGGAGGCTCATCATGGCAAAACTTGCCGTCATCCCTGCCCGAGACACGAAGCTCCTCAAGGTCTAATCCCGGGGCCAATTCGACGCTCGCATTGGTTCAATTCATTCTTCTCCGCATTTTCTACGCAAGGTAATTGCCCAATTCGTCGACCCATCTCGTGTCGTGCCTTGGGGAAGATTGTTTCGAGAAGAAATTCCCGAGCTTCACCATCAGATGACTCTTGACAATCAGGTTGACAATGGTCAATTCTGTGTTAGATAAACCGAGACAGAGTCAATTTGCTGAAGGGAGTTCACATGAAATTCTGGGACCTCTGTTTCAACACTGGTTGCCGATGATTTCTACAATTCACACACTTCTCGATGCATGCTTTACTCATGACTTTCCGACCGAGTCCATGCAGAGCTCCCTCGAGCTACAAAATCTCGAGTCATGATACCACCATACCGTCTCTAACAACCGCTCTTGAAAAAGCAGAGGTCAAGAACTATTCGATTGAATGCTTGTCACACTGCAGCAACACGGATAAAGAAGGTATGGCCTACCGTTGTGCGCAGCTCATATGATGCAGGACACAGCTTGAAGATCAAGGAATGACCGATGTCTGAGAAGTCTCTCAAAATACTGGTGCAACTCTCCTCATGCTCACCTGTGGTCATGCCATATTGCTGACGGGCCAATCAAGTCATGTCACAGAACAAAGAAGTACATCATCTGTTGCAACTGTTGCTAATAAAGAATTTATAAGTTTAGGAGTCTTATCTAATCAAAAACATCTACACAATGCCTCCTCGAACAAAAACCTCCAAACTCTACTCCGAGAATCATCAAGTCCATCGACCTTTATACGAGATCTGGTAATCGGCGTCCTGCGAATATACAATTCCCCTCTCCTCACGACTACCCACATCAGGCCTTGGTGGTCTCACTAGAAGCAACCTGCTTCCTGGCCAGCTTCATTTCCTTCTGAATCTCCCTCGCCCTCTGAACACCGAATCCGTGCTGGAAGATCTCTCGGATATCCTCAAGAGTCATTCCCTTAACCTCGGGGTAGCAGAAGTAGATGCACACCCAGCCCAGGAGACAGATGCCGGCGTAGAAGCCAAAGGCACCAGAGGGCGTAGTGTTCTCCATCTGAGTCAGGAAAGTGGAAGCAACAATGATGTTGGAGCCCCAGCAGGTCATGGTGAGCATCATGGTGCCCATGGCTCGGACCTCCATTGGGTAGAATTCGCTCGAGAGCCAGGCCGTGTTTCCGATACCAGACGAGTAGAATCCCACAAAGATGACCATGCTCACGAGCACAACAATGGCCGGCCAGCCAACCTTGGCGTCGGCAGCCAGGGACAAGTCGTGGTTGATAGGGATGTACTTGAAGCAGACGGCTGCAACAACGAGGGCGAGACCCATGAACGGCACAGTGATGAGAAGAATCCTCCGGCGACCGGCGCGATCGACAAGCAGGAGGTTGACAAAGGTGAAGATAAAGTTGGTGCCAGCAATGACAGTACCGACAGCGACGGGGTTGGAGAAGCCGACGAGCGAGAACAGCAGGGGCGAGTAGTACATGAGAGAGTTGAAGCCACTGAGCTGAGAGATAGCCATCAGACCACATGCAGAGACCAGAGCGCGGAAGTTGGCCGGGATAACATAGAGCTGCTTGAACACCCACCAGCCAGACTTTCCAGCGTTCAAGGCTTTGGCCTGGTCGACATGGTAGGTGATGTGGCGGATCTTATCCTGAATTTGCTCCTCGGTACCGTTGGGAAAGATTCTGCGAAGAACCTTGGCGGCTTCCTCAGGCTTGCCGTGGTAGATGAGTTGACGAGGAGACTCAGGGCAGAAGGGGAGCAGAAGACCAAGGACGATGGCAGGGACAGCACCGCCTCCGACCATGTATCGCCAGCCTCCAGAAACGTAGGCAAATCCAGCTCCGATGCCGTAACTGACAAGCTGCCCACCAGTAATAGACATGTTATCCAAACCAATCATCCGTCCTCGATACTTGGCAGGAGACACTTCAGCGATGTATCTGACCCATGTTAGTGTTGAGTAACTTTTCATATCGATTGCTGATGTACTTACAGAGGCACAATCATGGCAGCTGAGCCAACGCCGAAACCAACCACGAGGCGACCGACTGTCATCTGCTCCACAGAGAAAGACGCAGCTTGAATGATGGCACCGAGGGTGAAGAGAATGCAGCCGACATAGATGGCAACCTTTCGTCCATAGCGGTCGGCAGTAGCACCAGCGAAGATGGCACCGATAAAGGCACCGCCAGAGGTGATTGAAGTGATGAGTTCCTTTTCCTGGGAGGTAAGAGTCTTGCCAAGGTCTTGATGGATGTAGATCAAAACGGCTGAAATGATTCCAGTGTCGTATCCTTGAGTCATTGTCAGACCAGTCCGTGAGGCTTGTATAAGAGGAGTTGAGAGTGTGACTTACCAAAGAGCATACCGCCGATGGCAGCGGTGATACTGACTAGCCACGAGAACCTTCCAGTCTTGGTAAGTTCAATCGAGTCCAGTTCATCGAGGTTGACCTCGTTGATAGAGCCCGCGATGGCGGTATCCTCGAGGTGCTCGAGGCCCTCCTTGCGATCAGCCTTTGCCATGGCGCCGGCGAAGGAACTTGCAAGGATAGAGGTGGTATGAGGTTAAGAAAGAAGCAAAGAAGACTCGGAAGCTGTCCAGCTGCAGTGCGCGAACCGGTGGAGAAGGCTTGAAGAGTGAGGAGAATGGGGATGCCGATCGAGACGAGAACTGCTCGAGACGACGTTGCAACGGCTTTCTTATATGTTATTTTCGGGTGAAGCACGTCCCCCCAAATAGATGCGCTCGATGAACCTTGCTACCTCGTTGGAAAGAGGAGGCGACCCCAGGATGCGTACCCCAAATTGTTGGACGTGGTGTAGTCGGCGAGATGGAGGGCGGCCAGCATGCCGAAACCACATGGGCGTTTGGTGAGGAGATATTGCCGTTCTCAGCTTCGACTCACTGGGGAGAAGGAGGCGGAGAGAGGACATCTCACTATGGCGCCAACGCCTCGCAAGACTCATTACTCGCCATAGCGGCTCGTGGTGTGATGGCCAAATGAGCCGCTCGACCACCCAGAGGCATTTAGCACTCGTTTCGAAGGACAACACAGCCGCGGTGATTGGCCCGGGGAAGAGTCTGGGCCATGCTAGCCCTCGTTTACCCCCGGATGCCATCATTCAGGCCCTTCCCCAGACGGGCACTAAGCCAACTTTCCCCATGGGCACGCACAAGCTCATATCCATGGAGCGACTCCATCCCCAAACGAGGACTCCACCGTCGCCCCCCAACCCCCATGGGGAAGAGTTCCAGAGCCAGTGGGGAGACAGCAGGGGAGTTGTCCGCTAAGGTTCAGGGCTAATTCCATATTCCAGGCTTCTAATTCGCTTCTCTGGGCGGCGGCTTGCCCCCGACCTGGCCCCTAGACAATCTCCACTCCAGCGGTGCGGGGTCGCTGACTCTGACTTGCCTATTGGGAGTAAAAAGAGTAATTGCCCTTTTCAGCCGCCTTCCCTCCTGTTCCATCTTTCTATCCCCATCATCACCATCGCCGCCCGCTCCAGTCTCTCGGTCTCTGTCTTTGTGTACTGTTACGGTACGGGGATACGGCATGACGCTTCAGCCCCCGGTTTCCTCATGAACCATGCAGGAGGCACAAGCACCGACAACGACCAGGCCGCTCAATCCCTGTACGGTAAGTGACCCCACCGCCCAAAGTTGAATCATGAGGAGAAGCATATGCTGATGGTTGCTGTCCCCAAGGTTTGCAAGCAAAGGTGAGTCTCATATTGGCCGACCCAGGCAATATCGCCCGTCTGGTGACGCTTCTCAGAGACATTGTGGTCTGACTCCATGCCTGTCTAGACACCTCAAGTGTAAGCTTCTCAAAACTGGTCTGATTTGATTTTTACACAATCTGTGATCTTGGCGGTCCGGCGTCTTGGTTCTCTGATCGACTGTCTCCTCAGTTGCTGATGCCTGAGTGACGCAGGCGACAACGATCGGCCCTCTTGTGCGAACTGTCGAAAGAGCGACTCAGAATGTGTCCGTGGCTATAGCGTAAGGTTTCGCCATGGACTGAATCCAAGGTTTGTTATTCGCGTCTTGGGGTGTCACAAACTCTACGGTACTGATACCTTTACCAGCATACGGTCTGGGAAGACCCTTGAAGCAGCAAAGCGGGAGTATAATTTCTCCCAAGATCAGCCGTGGGTCAAGACGAATAGAACTTTAAGCTTTGTCGATGAAACCCCCGACATCATCAACATTCACGACTCCAGTACCGGAAACTTTGACACCTTGGACAACTTCAATATTGGCCTCGACATTGAAACTACGAGCCACCACTCGTCGCCGCCGGCTGCTCCTTTGCAGCGCCTTGTATCAAGAGAGTCCAGACCGTCGTCGGAACCGGACAGGCCAAACTCAAGGCCTACCTTCGAAGCGTCTCCTCAGGCCAGAGACAGTGAACGCCCCTTGAAAAAGCGAGCCCTGAGTTCCTCGTCGACTGGCCCTTGGAGAAACGCTCCTCGTTCAGACCCTAGCGATGCTCAGTCGCCTAGCCAGAGTTCCCAGTGTGCCCATGATGGTCCCTTTACCAGGTACTCTGGATCGCCGATCATCGAATCTCCTGTCAATAGAAACGAAACTGTTCTCGGTGCCGGAAGCCCTCACTTTGTCTCAGGGCTAGACAATTCTCGTCAGGAACTCACAGCCCTAGAGGAACATGTCACCGAGGCTATCTCTGGCATTTACCTCGACACTCCAAGATGGCCGTTGGAGGACCCCCAGGAGGCAATGCTATTCCACAACTTTATCCATGTTCTGGCACCTCTGTTCGATCTGTGCGATAGCGAACGGCATTTTGCTACAATCGTCCCTCGTCGAGCTGTCATCTGCCCACCCCTCATGAATGCAGTGCTCGCTGCTTCGGCCAAACGATTATGTCGAATCGCCGGTTTCGACGGGCTGGTCGGTGACCGATATCATCAGAAATGTCTCGACGCCCTTATTCCTGCATTATCCAGTTCGGCTGCAGTCATGGACGAGAATCTCCTGACTGCCATTGTCATTCTTCGCTACATGGAAGAGCTCGATGTTCCTCTCGCATCTGCAGATACGGCTGGCGAGTCGCATCTTGTGGGCACTCGAGTCTTTGTTGCAGCTCAAGAAAAGGTGCTTGATTTTACTGGCCTCCGGCGCGCAGCATTTTGGGTGGCTCTTCGGCAGGAGATTCATATGGCTTTTATGCAAGCCCGTCCCGTCCATCCAAACTTTGCCTTGGAGAACATCTCGCGCCTTGTGCAAAACGACGACACGTGTTGCGCATTTGCAAACCTCACCATTCTTCAATGCGCCGCTTGCCTTCGTTATTGTTACGGTTCCGAGGAGAAGAGTGTTGCAACGTGGGAAAGATTACAAGAGGCCCAAGAGCGGTGGTGGGAAGAGAGACCATGGCACTTTCATCCCATGTATATCAATGAGGACGGAAACGACATGTTTCCTCAAGCTCTTTACCTCAACGATGCCGTCATAACCGGGGTGCTTCACTTCCTCCTGATCCAGGTTCTGCTCGCAGCCCACAACCCGAAGATTCCCAAGCTAGGCCCTGGACAGGCCAAGGCATTCAGGTCGATAAACGAAGAGATCAAGAGGACGGTCAAGATGGTCTGCGGGATTGCTGAGGTACAGTGTCATCAGTCCAAAATCAAATCGGTCTGCTAACGTTTTGGTATTGTAGTCAAATCAGCGAAATCCCACCTCCTATGCGTATGCCTCCCGACATCCCCGTTCGAACCGAACAGGCTGCTGACCATGTTGTTGGCAGATACGCGTGCCTCGCAATCACCATGGCCGGCGACCGATTTTCGGATTTGCCGGACCAAGAAGCCCTCTATCGGGTATTACAGAAAACAGACGTGCAATTCGGCTGGCCGACTCGATCTGCGTAAGGCTTTACTATTCCGGTTGAACACAGCGAATCATTGACACTTGTTTAGGCAAGAATATCTGAAAGAAGCTTGGGGCTGGGCTGAATCACCGGCGAATTTGAATGCTGGAATGCCAATCGCTGGGATGTTGAATAATAGCATGCAGTTAGTCTAATGGTTTATGGAGATGATAAGATGCGATGGCTGAGTGCGATCCTGGAGTTTAGTGGTCCAATGGTCTTCATGAGTTGGGCAGCGATAGTGTGGTGTTGGAGGGTCCGGGCAGGCGTAACAGGTTTCCACGGGGAGTGATCTGGAATCTGATTGGGCGGTTTGCTGGGTGAATGAGTTTACTAGATGTCCTTAATGATGACAATTGATCCACTGTGATCATGTCTATTCCCTCGGAGACCTGGTTGGCATGCATCGGCATTGTGACCGACCTCAATTTCGAGGTGTCAGATGACCATCACTGACTGATCCTTTCGTTAGACTGGATACAACCCATGATATGACCAATCTGGGACTAAGAAAAAGTTGATTAATCACATCTACTAGAAAGAGTTAGGTGGGCGAGAAGCGGGATGACTTGAAGAAGAGGCCTCGTTGGAACCGGGAGGTAGAAGTTCCGGTCAGAATGCCCCGTGTGATAGATTGGTTGAAGAGTACTGTCCAGGCTTATTATACCGTTGAAGGTTTGGCGATACTTGGCCGGTGCTTCTAAACTGGCTCAAGTAATATAGAAAGGACATATCAGCCAAAGCTCGGTCCATGAATATGAACCCTGACACCCTATAGCTCAAGGGACGATGAATTCTAGACTACGTAGACTTCACTGAAGGGTACAACTTGGACGACTGTCAAGCATGGCAAAAGTCATCAAATTAAATCACGCTTGTTCTATGTAATAACATGGTATGCTTCACGTTCTCCTCATATGCCAATTTTAAACCCTAGCCCTGCTTTTCGTCCACCTCGTTCGCGCCCAGGTCCCGCCGCCAGACCTTCAAGGGCATAGGCCCAGGCGAGAGATTCATCGCCTCCCTCCTCTCGGGCTCCCACTCCGGGTAAGGCAGCGCCAGCTCATAGCGGTGCACGACACTCGCCAACAAGACCGTCTGCTCCAGATAGCTAATGTTGCGGCCGATGCAGCCCCGGGCTCCGGCGCTGAAGGCGATAAAGTAGGGCTGCAGGTCCTTGCCCTTCTCTCCCAGCCAGCGGTCGGGGATGTAGGATTCAGGATCAGGGAAGATCTGGGGGTCTCGGTGCGTAACGTACGCAGAGATAGAGACCGTGGTATCACCAGGGATGAAGTCGCCGAGAATATTCCAACCTTCAGGAGGGGTGCGACGAGGAAGACCAAAAGTAGTGGGAGGCGTGATACGGAGAGACTCATCGAGGCAAGCCCTCAGGTAGGGCAGATGCTTGACCTTGTCATACGGCGCGACGACCTCATCGGGCTCAAGGACAGAGTCGACCTCGTCGCGGAGCTTGGCCAGACAGGACGGGTTCTTCAGCAGCCAGTACATGACGTTGTTCATGGCGATGGCAGTCGTATCAGACCCAGCGTTCATCATGATGGAAACCTCGGCAACGACCTCACCCCACTCGAGACCGGGCGGGTTGGCGTCGCTGTGGTCCATGATGGACTGGAAAAAGTCGGGCAGCCTCTCGCCTTTCTTGTACCGCTCGAGACGTTTTGTAGCACGGTGGTAGACAATGTCGTTCCAGCCTTCGTTGAGGTGCCACCACTTCCGAAAGTCGGGCGAGATCCACTTGGACAGCTCGACGTTGAAGTCGTACCAGCCCTCGGTCCAGGCGAGGATGGACTGGGCGCGGGCCGTCGAGTGCAGACACTCGCGGTAGTTGACCTCGTGGACGGTGCCGTCCATCCGCTCGCCCCGGACGAGGTCGTGGCCCTGGTCGAGGAAGCCGAGACGCTCGCTGAGCCCAATGTCGGCGATGGCGTCGAGGGTGAAGAAGTTGGTGAAGGCGCGGTAGTCAAAGTTCAGGTCCGCAGGGTCGGGACGGAGGAAGCCCTGCTTCAGAGGTAAAGTACAAGCGGCGTCGGCGGCGCGGATGAAGCGCTCCGTCTTGTCGGCGACCTTGAACTCCCAAGCCTCGAGGTTCTTGAGGGCGTAGGCCGCCGAGAGGGCGCGGCGCTTGCGGGCGTGGTCGGCCTTGTCGACCACGTCGGCGAGGTGGAAGTGCGAGCCGGCCAGGGTCTCGTAGAACTCTCCCTTGAGACACTTTGTGCCGTGGCCGTAGATGTCCTTGATGGCCTGGACGGAGCCGTAGGAGAGCGAGTTGGGGCCGGTGCGGATGACGGGGTGCTCCTTGTGCATCTCGTAGAGGGTCCTTGAGCGGAACCCTCGCATGGCCTCCCGGACAAAGGGGAGGTTGGAGATGCCCGCGAGGGGGTGGAAGTTGGGATACCGTCGGAGGCCCTTTGCGTCGCGGAGGTAGGCAAGGACGGGGTAGATGATGAAGTAGCCGATCAGGGAGAGGGCTGTCAAGACAGCCACGGCTTCTGCGTACATGATGGCAGATTTTGGGGTGGTGGTTGTGTTTGTGTTTGACAGAGATGACGAGTCCAGGCCAAGAGGCCTGGGTTATATTCTAGCATGTTGAGCATTGCGAGAGTTCCCAAGTTTGTTGGTCAATGGATCACGGGTGCATCCAACGAGAGTTTGGCGGCAGAGTCAAGAGGACGAGACAACAAGGCCACCTGCCATAACTATCGTCACGAAGAAAGAGCTGGTTTAGGAAACTGGGCGGAGCAGGTCGAGACCATAAGAGTCGTCTCTCATTCGGTGATGCTCCGTCTGGTAGACACCATCTCGGACACCACAGCGATCTAGTTGCGGACACAGAGGAGGGAGAACGTGGCAGGAATAGCAAAAGCCGATGGAGGGGAACCACTAGAGCCCAAGCCTCGAACCTGTCACAGTTGTCAATCTCTTGTTCTTCCCCGCGTTCGCCCCCCCACGATCTAGCGATGCAACATGGGGGGGTTTAGTTCCCACGACGGCGTTCGCAGCGAGGCAAAAAGCCAGCTCCAAATAAGGAAGCTTCCTGTTTGGGAGATCCTTCTAGCACCCCAGACTGACCAACCAGGCAAAAAGTTCCGGGCGAGTTCCACACCATCTCTCTCTACTAGTCTTCTCCACCATTCTCCAGACTCCAACAGATCCCCACGCTCCAACTAAAAAAAAAATATGATTGAACCTCGAGATTTGCTTTCAGCCAACGAATCTTTGAATGACCCATTTCCACCATGATGAGAAAACCCCCGGAGTTTATCTCCATCTTGGGAGAGGGGGCGACTTCGCGGGGGCCTCACCAGACAGCTGGGCACTCGACGATATGAATATCAAGCCTCCCAGAACCCATTCTTTCGGATCAATTCTCTCAGCAAACGACGACTCCAAGCACACTTGCATCTCTGACAACCATGTCCAACGTCTTTGCTGCAGATGCCGTCGCCCGGCTGTCCCAGTTGGGACCACCCCAGTCCGTCGCCGACGTTGCTGCACTGACTGCAGTCGGCGTCGCATCCGCGGCCTACCTCCTCCGCGGAATCGCCTGGGACAGGCCAGACCCGTACGATTACATCTGGTACGAACGCATGGGGTCCAAGGATGGCGCCGCCTCCGGTCCCAAGGCGACGCGCAACATTGCCCAGAAACTCGACGAGACTGTAAGTTACCGTCTAACGACTGAAACACGCGATACTGACATCTACAAAAACAGGGCAAGGATGTTGTCATCTTTTGGGGTTCGCAGTCTGGCACTGCAGAGATGTTTGCCAACAGGCTCTCCAAGGAGTGCCATCTCCGCTTTGGACTCCAGACCCTGTGTGCTGATCTCTGCGACTACGATCCCGAGTCGATTGCAAACCTGCCTCAGAGCAAGCTTGCCATCTTTATCATTTCCACGTACGGCGAGGGAGACCCCAGTGATAACACCGCTGCATTCTGGGACTGGCTCAACAAGCGTCCCTTTGACGTCCAGCTGCCCAACCTCCGATACATGGCCTTTGGTCTGGGCAACACCAGCTACCGGTACTACAACCGTGTCATCGATGTTGTTGTCGAGGCACTTGACAAGGCCGGCGCTCAGCGACTCATGCCCGTCGGAAAGGCCAACGACGCCCAGGGCGGCACAGAGGAAGACTTTCTCTCCTGGAAGGATGACCTCTACACTCACTTCCAAGAGAAGCTTGGCTACGAGGAGCGAGACATCCCCTACGAGCCTAGCATCAAGATCGTCGAGGACGAGTCCCTCGACATCATGGACCTCAACCTTGGCGAGCCGGTCCAGAACAGGAGCGGCCCCGCAAAGATCGTCAAGCAGTACTCGCCCATCCGGGCCCTGACCGTGCAGGAGTCGCGTGAGCTCTACACGTCCCCCGGCAGAAACTGCCTCCACATGGAGCTCGATCTCAGCGACCAAGCTGAGCTGCGCTACCGAACTGGCGACCACCTGGCCGTCTACCCTATCAATCCCGACCACGAGGTGCAACTCCTTCTCAGGGCGCTTGGCCTTGAGGAGCGGGCTGAGAAGCCGTTGCTTATCCAGGCTCTAGAAGAGGGCGAGTCGATCAAGATCCCCAGCCCGACTTCATTGTTGGCCCTCTTCCGTCACTACCTCGAGGTGACCGCCCCCGTGTCCCGAGAGACCGTCGGTGCCCTGGCTCGTTTCGCCCCTTCGCCAGAGGTCGCAGACCAGTTGACCACTCTTGGCAAGGACAAGATAGCCTATGCTGCCTTCATCGCCAAGAACCATGTCACCATGGGCCGCCTCCTGTCTCTCGCAGCCCCCGGAGCTGTCTGGAATGACCTGCCCCTAACCTACGTCGTCGAGACCCTTCCCACAATCCAGCCCCGCTACTACTCCATCTCCTCCTCCAGTGCCGTCTCAGCCCGCAAGGTCGCCATCACCGTCGGTGTCGACAACTCTCCTCTGCAAGCCGACCCAACCAAGGCAATCCGGGGCGTGACCACAAACTACCTCTACGCCCTCGGAAACTCGCTCAACGGCGATGCCGCTCAGCCAGAGGTCGGTCCTGATGCTCCCACATACGCCCTATCGGGCCCCGGCGACGCCCTCAAGGGCCACAAGGTCTTTGCCTGCCTCCGCCGCTCAACCTTCAAGCTGCCCACCCTCGGATCAACTCCCCTCGTCATGATCGGCGCCGGTACTGGTATGGCGCCTTTCCGAGGCTTCATCCTGGAGCGAGCCCGTCTCAAGGCCGTTGGAAAGCCCATCGGTCGCATGATTCTCTTCTTCGGGTGCCGCTCCCCCAACCAGGACTACCTCTACCGCGACGAGCTCGCCCAGGTTGCTCGAGAGCTGGACGGTCTTCTAGAGATTGTCCCTGCCTTCTCCCGAGCTGATGGCCAGCCCAAGAAGTACGTGCAGGACAAGGTCGGCGAGATGAAGAAGGACGTGTGCGAGCTTCTCCAGAACGGCGCCAACATGTACATTTGCGGCAGAGCCTCGATGGCGAGAGAGGTGGGCAACGTAGTGGAGGAGTCGATGAAGCAGCAGAACAGCTGGACGGATGCGGATGCCCGGAGCTGGGCTGAGTCGGCCAAGAAGGGCGGCAAGTGGCTTGAGGATGTTTGGGGTTAAGTCGTGATTTTTTGCATGTTGCACCGGCGTAATATGGTGTTTTGCTTTGGATGGGTTTATGATCATAGGTATGAAGGAGAGTCAAAGTAAAGAAGACTCCTTGGTTTATGGCAGAAAAGCCCAGAGTTTGTAGCGGATGTATTGGATTTGGAATGACATAGAAATTTGATACAAGTTTTACTTGATGATATATAGTTGAAGCGGTATTTTTTTTATGAGATGGCACAAACAGTATTTATCATTGTTAATTGCTGACATCAATGGAGGCTCGTGAACCCAAGTACCAATTAGGACCCTTGCGCTTCTGCCGTCGTTATATCTTGCAAGATATCAATCAAGTATCCAGGGTAGAAAGTCATTGGAACTTCATAATGCGCAAGTTGAAGGAATGAATATCCCCACATCACTTCTCTTGGGCAGCGTGGATAGGCCATCCAGCTAACTTGGCATTGATAGTTGCTTAGAAACTCTAGTTCCCGATAATAAAGAACCCATGAGTATAGGAATTAAGTCACTTTCAATTCAAACTATGTGGAGGTTAATGTTCTCGGCAACGTCTACCTCTTCCTCTCAGGCCAAGCATCAAAGAGCCCCTCATAGATAGACACATTACTAAACGTCACCTCACCACTGCCGCTATGAAAGAAGCGGATCTCGGTTGAATCAGCGTACCAAGAACTAACAACTAAAGTCAGCACAGCTTCGACATGCACTTTCCGTTGAACTTACCGAGCCCAAGTACCCAATCCAAACCTGTCGTTCGCGTGGACCTCCACAATGGAATTGTCCACGACAATGGTAAGGTCAAGGGTCTCAATTCGTTCCTTGCCGTCATCGACAACGTCAAAAAGCCGTAGTCGACCCGCCTCATTTCGCGAATCAATGTCGCTTGTGCTACGCGCCGCAGCGCTGGTCTTGCTACGGTCGATAACCACAGACTCGTTTGAGAACTGATAGTAGATGGTTGTGGCTTCATGTTCCGAGGCCAGAATCTGGAATCCCGCCTTAAGGTCCGAGTTGCGAGCCGACTGAGGGAACGAGATCGAGGTCTTGAGTACGTAAAACTTGGACTTTGGATGCCGTTTAAAAGCTGTTGATCCAGGCTTCCCGATGGTTCGACCTTGTTCAACAAAGGACTTCTTCTTCACAAGCTCAGAGAGCGTTTCCCTAGCGATGACCTGCTTTAGCGTGTCTAGCTCCACGACGCCAGACTCGTTCTTAGCCACACGCCATGAACCTTTCTCCCGCGCAAGCTCGTTGTCAACCACATTGCTAATCTTGCCAACGCTCAGCTCTCGAGGAAGCAAAAGCGAACCGGTCCAGTTTTGCTGCGAGGTCGGAAATTGTGTGAGCGTGCCGTAGTAGTCACCCGTGAGCCACAGGTACGTGATGAATCTATCCGGCGCGCCACTCTTGAACGAAGCCTTTGACGACGAGGGCAGAACCTTGCCAGCAGCGGCATAGGCAGAATGACCCCAATCCAGTTTACCCACCATTGTCGGCGTGAATTTGACATGGCCATCTTCAGCAGAGACATTGCCTGCAGCCCAGAGCATTTCGCGAAAGTCAGATACTTGCGGCACAATGGGTTCCCGAGACCATTCAGCACCAAGCGTGGCAAAGACTTCGCCATTGGAGTTGTATCCATCCTTGTCGAGGCTGAAAATGTTGCCAACCTCAAAGTTGAAGCCGAAACGTCCGGCCCAGAGACCTTCACCCCAGGTTGAATTCGCCTTTTCGTGCCACCACTGGCCTAGATACTCCCAATACTGGAACTCTGGGTCATGCTGACGGTAGAGGAACTGGCTGGGCCCTTTTCCATGCACACCGCCAGAGATGACATTGTACCATGTACCCGGTTTGCTATTCAGAAGGGAGTCAAGGCGAGAGTTCTGGAAGACGAACGGGTCACGGAAGCTCGTCACGTTGAGCGCAAATGGCGGTGACGGGATCACCGGGCCTTGTCGCAACTTGGTGAAATTACGGCCGCCATCTTTCGACACGGCAAGGGACTGTGTCTCACTGCCCCGGGTGTAGTTGATAGTCCATTGGATCGGTAGGTAGGAGACGGAGGTGTAAAGGAGGGTTGGTTTGCCGTCAATGCCACTGGGGATAACTGAACCGTCAAAGACGGCAACCGGGTCATTCGTGCCGCCTGCGCGGATGAAGGGTGCGCCGTCTGGGTTGAGATCCCGGTATGTCACTAAGTCGTCGGTCGTGGCGCCCGCGGCACCGAGGTGAAGCCATCCAACGTGGAAGAGTCCGGTCTTGGGGTCGGTGTAATGCATACAAGGGTCTCCGATTTGTCCAAAGGGTGGTAGCACATGAGCTCGGGGCCGCCATGTCTCAAACAGACTGTAGTTGGCAAGCGTTGACAGGTTTGGTGGCGCCCGATTGTAGTCGACCTTGTAGCCGGAGGGCTTCCCCCACGCCAGGGAGCCAGCCGTCAATAGAAGTGTGAGCTTCATGGTTTCACTGGGACCTCAAGAACGCGGCGTAGAGACACCACGCAAGAGATAACGAGCTTCCGAGGAAGCCGTTGACAGGTATATATCCTCTCTCCATGACGCGCCCCACGTACAATTGTCGTCGGCGCGACAAGAACGTGCCATGGTGAGGGGGAAGCTTAACAGGGTAACATCGTCATGAGACCTCCAAATTCTCTCCATCTTTTCATGGCCTGTCCGGCGATACTACGGCGTGGACAGGCACCGGAGGCAGTCGAATCCTCCACGCTAGGCCGACTTACAATTAACGTTTGCCAAAGTCATACAAAAATCCGGAGTTTTGTGGAGTTGTGTGGGGAGATCGGCGGGTTTCCTACCCAAGACATGTGGGATGGCCGTTGTGGTGTTGAGTTCGCGTGACGTATGTTCGGCGAGATGGTTCTTGGCGGTTAGCGCCAGACATTGATGGATAGTTGCTTTGGTCATAGGATAGCTGTTAAGCGAGGATGCTCCGATGTTTTCTGCCTGGATTGCGCTCCAAGTGGAAGAGAAAGAAGGCAGGACCATTCATCAACCTGCCCGTGGAGTTATGGCATTGCTTCAAATGCCCCAGAGAAAGTAACGTGATGATGATACCCATTGCAGAAATTGGAATCCAGTTCCGCTCGAATGATGACAACCTGAGTTGACATCTTATGAGCGGGGTTCAATTGTCGGACCGAGAAATGGAACGACTTCTCAAGGCTATGGGACCATTGCCGTGAAATGACGATCAAGGACAGAGGGAAGCGAACACTAGGTTCGTTGGGTTGCCCAGGTTGCGCAACTAGTCTGACCACTCAAACAGTGACCATCACTAGTTCAAAGTTGGTGATAGAGCTGGAATTGAAGGGCTCAGTTAGTATCATCAACTTGAACAAGTCACCCACGCAATTTCCATTGCATGGGAACATTGCATCAATGCAACAACAATTTGCAGCGACAATCGTTGAATCGTGGAAAAACAAGGAGATTCGAGACGATTCCACCTCCGAGAGATGATGAGATTGCTCCGATGCATATGTGCGCTCGCCCGAAATGCCCGATAGTAATCGCATCGGATTCTCCATCTTTCCACTCTCTTGCTGGGAAAAAAGAAAGGAAAGGAAACCATGGCGGGAAAGGCTATCGGCATTTGCTTGCGTGACGGGGGGTGAGATCTGGCATCGAGCATCGTAATTGCGGGACTTGGTGCATCGTCTGCCGCAGCAAGCTGGAGCAAAAGCAAAGGTTTTCTTGCATCTCCAGGATCGCATAAGCCTCAATTGACTATCAGTCGCCTAGTTGAGCATGGTTCCTTTTCCTACTGCAGGAGTATTGTCCGTAAAGCAACATGAGAAAGCAGCTGCGCGAAACCGGTGCTGATACCCGGAACTGGCTGCAGCAACACAATCGATAAAATACTATTCACCGCCGGATAGCGTTAGTTGATTAATCAGTCGCTTGAGTTGAGGGTCCCGGCTGAGAAAATTTTTGCTATTTTGGCAGCTTTGCCGAGCGATTCAATGAAACATCGGAATAGTTTTGGTTGGCCGGCGACTGGGTTGTTTGTTAATCCGGACGCACCCGCGCGTCTCAACGTTGCAAGCGCCGTGCCGGGGACACTTGCAAGCTGCCTGTCTGCCTGTGTCGGCGTGTCTCGGCTCGTTGAAAAAGTGATTTGTTCGTCAACGTCAAATCCCGCATGCCGTCACGGTTGCCGTCCTGCCTCTGCTGCAGTGACCTAGGGGGCGAGTTGCAGAACTACACCTTGCTTCTGATCCAAGAGAAGCAAGGAGCCAAGAGTGCACCGCCGTCAGAGATAGCTGCTCGTTCTACCGGTCAAGTAACAATGCTCAGAGCTAAGACTCGGTCTAGAAAGCGGCTGTTACAAAGGGTGGTCGACAAAAGACGGGCGACAGCAGGGTGGACTGGCGGCTCGATGTTCGTCATGTCACACGCCGTTGCCAACTCTCATGTGGTCGTCAAAAACGGCGAGGCGCAGGGTACGCAAGGAGGCGAACAAATGGAGGGTCACGATGCAAGTCCTGACGTGGGGATCTACGCCATTCTCCAGACCGGTGAAAGAAGGCTGGACCTGTCTCAGCCGTCCACGAGGGCAGCTGAGCAAACGACGAAGCGGCGGGCGATAAAATTTGGGGGCCATAAAGTTGAATCCCTGAAAAAAAGGCGCTGTGATAGGTGCGGCCGGTGCCCAACGGTCGGTTTGGGAAGTTGGTGCCATGATTCCGACCCTTCTGCGCGAGTTTGACATCTCAGGGAGCTGCCTGTTGGCTGATCCAACGTGGGAGCTAGCCCTGAAAGCAGGGATGAAGTGCTCTAGGTTTTCATCAAGCATCCCTTGTCCTGCATGGCTGATCTGGCGCGCGTTGACGGTGGATCGAAAAAAAGTCTTGCTCTAAGCTGCTGAGACCCCCATGGTGAAATATGACGACGCTCTTTGGCCCGTCCGTCTCCCATGTCTCCTCCATGTGGTGGGAGTCAAGGGACCGGTCAGGACCCAAGGCAGACGTTGGCTCGTCTTGGAACTGATCCCAAGCATGGAGGCATGTCGACTAGTGTAACTGCAACCCTGAATCGGGTCGGCTCGTCTTGTCGATTGATATCCCATTTGTCTTCTTCCGTAAACGTTTTGGCCTTGTTTTCACTTCAATGAGAGAAGAATATGAGAGAAGAGGGCCATCGTAGTAGATAGAGTAGCCACACGCTCCCGGCTCATTGTCTTGCATGCTCAGGGCAACCGAGGGAGGGTGGCGTGAACTTTTCTGTCAAGAACACACACATTGGTGCACAGAACATGTATGAGATAGAATCATGTCCACCTGCTCAGCGCCATGTTGCCGATTGATGACGATGACGTGCCGAGCAAACCGAGATCTGACGAAAAACTCAGCAAGAGACCCCTACCTTGGAAAACAACAAATATTGGCATTTGTACGCGATCAACAAGCCTCTGGCTGCCTCTTGACGAAATACTCTGCTCTCTCGAGCCCACGCACATGGCTAGCTGGCTGCCACATGCAGGGGCCCGACCTGTCTTCGACCCCAAACCTGGAAGAGGCCCAGCATCCCGAGTAAGCGGAAGTAGTGGGTTCGGCAGTTATCTGATTTGGGCTCCTATATGCTGCGGGTCGCTTTGAGATTTCCCGACACGCTGGGACATTGGATGCAAATCCTATGTAAGAGGTATCCGTACTTGTGAACTTGAATGCAAGCATGATCAACGTTGCTTGTTTGAAGGGCGGCGGGCCGAGCACTTGTGAAACTCAAACACAAACGGGACATGCGTCGTTGGCGAGGCCGGTATTCGATCGGCTAGCGTTCAAACAGGCGGCCGGGAAACCGAAGAAAGGAAGGGGAAGGAAAAAAAATTCATGACGCCGGCCGGGAAAAAGCAAGGAGACCAGCGTCGGCGATAATAGCGATTCCAAGCCGCGGCATACGATGAATCGGGTCGAGCCTGACGCATGGCGGCGGAAAGGCATCGGTACATGACAGACGCAGGCGCAGACGCAAACGCAGCAGATTCTGAATTCTAGATCCACCACCACCGGCACTGAGGCTGCGAGAGTGAGAAGTCCTCGGTGCCAAATTCCGTTCGGCGTGGTAATCGGCGATATGTCCAGGGGTGATCTGTCAAGGTTCTTTTATCAGTCGCAAGGCGCGCTAAACACCACCTCCAGATGCTGGGGATCATGAAAAACGCGACCTCGGGAGGGCTAGTCCGCCTGAACTACCGCACGTAGTTCTCATACCGAGCCCAGGCTGGGTCCGCAGCCCCCCATTCACGCCGAGCATTCGATACCGAGAAGGAAGTCGAAATTTGGTTGGGACTCCAGGTTCCCATCCGTACCCCCCATGCCCTTCCCCAAACCCCAGCGTCCATCCATGGGTCCGATGCTGGCTGCAGCGCAGGATCTTGGTACTATCGACAGAACCCTCCAGGGGTCGAGGTAGGTGGCAATGCACCTAAGGGCGCCACGTTGTTACCGGCTTTGGGGAAGGACAGGAGCCTGGCGAAACGAGATTTCAGACGTTTGTTGCTTTGTCGAAGCCAGCAGGACGGAGAGCGCGGAGGTTAAGGTCGGGTACATCTGCCACCAGGCCGGGGCAGGCAGTGACCGAAGCCAGGCCAGGCCATCTCATCAGCCTGCCTTAGCGCCTGAAAGGCTTAGCCCAAGGCACCAAGGATCCATGATAGCGGGTGGTCGGTGCGCTGAGCTTTCCCCCACAAGCACAGATCCGGGCCCCTTCCCGGCACTCGTGAGTGGATGGCTCCTGGGATGCTGGAAAATCCCAGCCAAGATGATCTCGTCGACTCCACATCAAAAAGAAAAAAAAAGACGACACCAAATTTTGTCATGTTACAATCCTAGAAACGCTCAAGAGAGGAGACAACGGAGAGGAGAGAGCAGAAGAAGAAACGATAGGCCAGCAGCCAATCAGATTCTGGGCAACAAGGGATCCCTTGCAAATCCTTGCCTCTGTGTCGGTCTGTCCTCTCTCCACATCTTCAAGCGTTTCCCCTTTCTTCCCATTTGCTGATATTTGGGGGACCATGAGGATTCACCATGGCTGTTTTGGGGCTGATCCATCGACTGCCAGACGGACAGGCCGCTGCCACTCGGGCCTGCCCTGAGCTGGGTCTGGAGCTGGTGCTGGTGCTGGCATTGCCTCAGCTGGGATCAAGTCTTTGTTTCGCTTGACGTGGCCATCGTCATTTCAACATGAAAACTAGGGCTGCTGCTAAGCCTCACTAGAGCACCTCACCTCAGTCTTCGCTCAACCTCATCTCTCGCCCAGCACTTGTGCCTGATCCTGTGCCTGCAGACGTCTGCAGTTGATGTTCGTGTACTGTACGACATCGTCCCAAGCACGACACCTCATCCTGCACATCATTGTGCCCAAAACCCGCTACAATGGATTGGTAGCATCGCCAGCTTGTCGCCTCTTGTCGCCTCTGGCCAGGCCATGGGGGCGGCTCGCGATGCGTCCAGACACACATTACGAAGCGTCAAATCTCCCACGGCATCCTCATTCCTCGTGCCCATGCTGCTTTTTGCTTCTCATCCTCTGGTGGTCAGCCTCACTTTGTTTTTTCTCTTCTCTCCTCAAACGCTGCCGCTCGTCGTGTGCTGGGAGCCCCCAAACCAACCTCAGAGCGATGCATCCACCATGAAGCACCCATCTCCCTGGTATTGCTTTTTTGCATCTGACGGAGCGTGCCAGCGTCGCCCGCCTGTCCCAAGCCAGGCCTTGGACTGCCCTCTCTGCTCTGCTGCCGCAAGGACGCATGCACGCACACATCCGTCATGATCTGGGTTCCATCTCTTGTCCCCTTGCACGCTTGTACTTGGCAGGGCTCCACGACCACGACCACAAGCAACACCCACATACAGCCGCCCTTGGAGATGGCTTGACATACACGCCCCCCCGTGATTCTCCTCTGCATTCCCCCTGCTGCCTTTTTTTCTCGTCTGTCCTAGTCACTCAATTGCACATTCACAAACGCTCGCCTGTCCCTGTCGCGTCGAGCCTCGTCACGGCGAGGCCCTTGGTCGTGTTGCGTGCAAACACAAACAGCACATCGCCTCTCCTCACCCGCTCCCGTCCCCGTCCCCGTACCCGTTGCCGCCTAGGACTGACCGGCCCCGGCACGGCCCAGCCTGAGGTCAAAGCAACTCGGCTCACACCCGGCCATCTGTCACTCTCACTCCCGAGTCGATTCGCTCCCCTGCTCGTGAGCTTAACCCGATGTGCCAGATCCCACTCTCTCCCCTCAAGGGGCAGGAAAAAGCAAAGTCATTCGAAGCCCCCATCTACCAAGTTGCAGGGCATACCGGAGTACCGATACCGACATACGCTACGCTTGTGCCGTAGTTGCTTGCCAGCAGAAACTTCGTTCCTTTTGTGAGGATTTGCTTGTCAGTCCCTCCCACGCCTCCATTGAGACTCGGGGTTCACTTAGTTGCGGCTCACCTTCTCCTATTTCCTTGGACTATTTCTCCTCACTCCCTCTCCCTTCTCTCTCCCCCTTCCCTCCATTTCCTCTCCTCCCCCGTCCACCATTCAGTTTGATTGGGCTCTCTGTTTCTTGGATGCAATCTGCCGCTAGACACTTCAACGTCTAACCGTCCTGCAACCAACTTCACACAAACATCTCGGTGTCTGCGTCGAGTCCACATCACCGCTTCGCCCCCTCACCGTTCAACGGCATCTAATCCTCTTCTGCCACATCATCCGCCCGACATCCTGGGCCCGCCCTATTTGCTTGCTCTCGTCTTACCTTTGAGGCTTCCTCGGATATACCGCGCCCAGTTGGCTGTCAAAGGCTGGCCGCATCTTCCAAGGATTTCTATTGTCGTTGTCATATCCAATCTTTCCAGATCCCACACCCGGCGTCTCCCAAAAATCTTGCTACATACAGTCTCAACTCGACTAGATATATAAATCACCATCCGCGCTCACTATCATCATCAATCTCAACCATCAGCTTCAAGCTTGTCGACACATTCCACCCATAGGACTACTTCTTGAAGGTTTATTGATATCGATATCGCCGTCAATACAGTAACTCCTCGATATCCAAGTCCTCAGTTTGATAGCCGAGGTTCCTTTCTCGCTTCTCTTATCCGCCCTCCCCCGTGTTGCTGTATTCAACCACTATGGATGTCCAATCCCTTAACCCCACTGGTCCTTGGCAAGATCAGCTCGATCGTAAGGATTTCCAACTCTGAAACCCCTAGGCTGAAGCCAACCCAGAACTAAACTTTTCTTAGTCGTTTGCCGAGATGCTCAAATGCGTCCTCCTGTTTTCCAGATTGTGTCGGATCGCCGAGGTAGGTTCAGTCCGACTGGCTTACCGCTGGTTTCTCTGAACTCGTAACTAATCTCTAATAGGTGGTCGCACTGCCTGGTCAAGCCGGGTGACAGTTCATGGCAAGACCCTTCACGCCCGTTACTGGTATGATGGCAAAAACCTCAACAACGCTAGAGAGGACGCTGCGGAGTGTGCCGTCAAGTGGCTGACCGGATCGGATTCCAACTCTCCCACTCAATCATGGGGCTGGTGAATGCTCCGCGACGGCACTGACCGCAAGCTCAACCCGACCGTGCGGCAACATTGTCAATTTGCAAACCAGGAGGGCCAGTCCTTCTATGCATTTACGACGGGAGGAGTTATCTTTTGGTACTTTGAATTTGGGTTTCTTTGGACATTTTCCTTTTCGGGCTTTTTTTTTGGCAAGTATGCAATCGGAGTTTGACATTGGGACCGAACAGAACGACAGAAAAAAAAAAGCACAGGCACCGCGCAGCCAGCGCATTTTGGAGATGGATGTCTTCACCCTAGCTGTGGCTTGTATTGTATGGATATTGATTGGGTTTTGCCTTTGGATGGACAACAAGGCGAAGAGGTGTCTTGTGGTACCTGTTTGAGAGAGGCATGTTGGAATATTTTCAGCCGGTGGCATTTCGTTTTTATTTTGTGCTCAGGAGCTAGTTGGTCGAGGGTATGTATTGTTGCGTCTGCTGACTAGGGCTTTTTGAGGAGTTGGGAAGAATCATCGCTGTGATCTTAGGAGTTGATGAACTAGGGCTTGGATTCTTGAGGGAAGCAGGGAGACAGGCAGATTTTCGAACAGCAAGTTTTTTCACACCGAAGCAGGCGGACGAGGTTGCATCTGCAGACATGGACTCAGCGCTATATTTGGAACTTTTGTAGAGGCAATGGTCCCTCCGGAGTGGGCATGCACACGCCGTCGAGAGAGTATGTACTGTCTTCCCGCTCGAGCCAACCACTCCGGCCAGGATAATGATGACAGCCCAGGTCGCTCAAGCAGAGTGCATGGTAACTATCGTCACCTTGTTGAACCCCCACGCTCGGTGCAGCCACAGTCGATCATAGTGGAAGTGAGCGCGGCCGATCACATGGAAGTTGCATTTAAGCTGGTCAGCCGATGAGTTCCTCAAAATTCAATGGACTCCGGTCACGGCGTGTTTGTACTCCAGGACCATCATCCAAAAAGAGGCCGTTCTAGACCGAGCCCAAGTAGCACAGCCGAGTGAGAGGTTCAAAGGTGTTGTACATGAGCACGCAAGACTCATGGAGGTGTCGAGGTGACATCTGACACTGTATGACATGAAAATGCGGATAGACTGGGGAAATAGTGCGGAACCCATAGAGATTTAAATATCAGAGCTCAATGGCTAGGTCATGTAAGTTGGGAAGGGTGAACTGTCTGCGAGGGTGAGGGCTTGGGTAGAGGGTAAGGATGATCATATCATCTAGAAACCCGGTACCAAAAAGGCCAACAGCAAACGGTTCGACCTTCAAATTACAATGATTGTCCTTTCAGTCACACAACTTGTGTGTAACATTACACTTACTTTACTATCAATCCATGGAGGATGTCTCCCAAGACTGTCAAATCCTCCCCGCTTCCATTGTGTGTGGTGGAGAAGCGACCACTCGGATCATTGCTTTTCCGAGAGCTGCAAGACGGGGAATTTTGCATCTCGAATTTGCTATCGATCACAAGAGCCACGAGGCTGAATAAAACCTACTCCACGAGACGTTGCCAGCAGCGCGGAGCTCAGCCATGTCTCCAAGATCGAGGATTTGGGGCGCATGCAGGGCTCTCGCGGTTCGATCGAGGCCTGCCGTCCCTCGGCCTGAGCCATTCGTCAACTCCCTCCCCCGGACCCGGTGGTACTCGAACGACGGAAACGATCAACCCCCGAAAGCGATTGACAACGCCCGCAAAGCCGACGAGCCCCAATCGGAGTCTATTTCAAAGGATATCAATGCCTCCGGGGCCTCAATAGGGAAAGAGGGTTCTGAGGTAGGAATTGGTTCGAGATAATGCCTAAGCCAGACAACTGACGGTGGTGTGTTTCAGGCGACTTCTTCAGCCTCCAGCTCTGAAGTCCTAGACGATGCGACTCTTGAACAAATATTCTACGGCGGCCCTACCGTATCGAGTTCAGCTGAGGGCGGATTGACACCGGCTCAGGAGGATGTTCTCTACCGGGAGGGCACCATTCCCTCGGCTGAGAAGGCGGAAGCTCTTGTTGCCGCAGCGGAGACGGCTGAGTTGTCGGCGGACGACAATGTCGAAGTGCAGAATCCCGGACACAAGTTCGGCTTGCCCAAGCGGCCGTGGCCGCAAGGCTTCAACCTGAAGAAGCGCTACCATCCTGTGCTGGAGCAGATCGTTCGGCTACTGATGCGGGATGGTAAGCTAAGCGTTGCGCAAAGGGCAGGTTCACCTTGAAGAGACGTGTGGAAGATATGGCTAACAGGCGAAACAGAACATGGCTACTGTCATGAACTACCTCCGAACCGCACCACCTCCGATCTACAGCCCGAAATTCCCCCTCCTGCCCGGAACCCCCCCGGCCTCACACCTCCCTCTCAACCCGATCCTGTACATTACCGTAGCCGTTGACTCGGTGGCTCCTCTTCTAAAGATCCGCAACGTACCCGGCGCTGGAGGTGGTGGTCGATCGCTGGAGCTTCCCGTGCCTCTAGCCGTGCGACAGCGACGGCGCGTCGCCTTCAAGTGGATTCTGGATGTCATCAACAAGAAGCCCTCCAAGGGCAGTGGGCGGAAGCAGTTCCCCCACCGGATAGCCGAGGAGATCATCGCCGTCGTGGAGGGACGGTCGAGCGTGTGGGAGAAGCGGAAGCAGGTGCACAAGCTGGGCACGGCGGCCCGAGCCAACATTGGATCCAACAAGCTTAGGGTCAAGAAGAGGATGTAGGCGGAGTAGTGTTGGAGCACCCCCCGCCTTTTTTTCTGGTTGTACAGTAGATGTGCCAAATATGTAACTATATCCAGCCTCTGATGCAAAGACGTATATGATGTTTTTGATGCACTGGATGGAAGCTATTGTCTTGATCTGAAGTTTTGCTCGACAGAGCGTATACGGATTTTAGTCAAACTTGTGATATATACTACATACAGTGATATAGAGCTATCAAGCATGACATGATACTCATGGAATTACAAGTATTATACTGATTCAGTCCAACATTCTATAATGCTCATAGCAGTGAGGTGTTTTCTTCCTAGTATATCTGGGATAATACCTTATCCGGGCCGGTGTTGCAGGTCAGGCCAAGTCGAAAGGATGCGTTCATGCAATCATTATTAAGCGGGAATGCTACCGGAAGGCATCGGGGGAAGTCTGAGATGCTTCCGAGGTTGCGGTTGTGGAGGAGGCGCAGAGACAACCCGGAACGGCTAACTCATGGCGAGTAAGATGTGCTTCCTTTTGGAATGATTCTATGGGCGGTACCGTGCCGAGAAATGTTCTGATCTTTGCAGTTTCAACTATGATACGTTATATCAAACTGGTCAAACGTTGCATGTAGACTATCCAGTGTCAGCATCGCATGGTACTGACGACGCATAGTTTCGAGATGGACACCATCGTAAGATTCATACAATACTTGACCGAGATCCGATAGGCAAGGTTATAGATGAATGCTCTGGAGATGCTAGGATATTCATGCTAGAAAGCCCTAGACTGAACACTACCGAAATTATCGGATAGAATACACCGTGAGCCATTGTCCAATGACGAAACCACGATTTCCAGGTGGCCGGTAGAAGGATGCTTTCACATGACGACACGATCACTCGATGAGCTCGGACCATGGCTGAGCTGAGTTGTGAGCCTGCGGCCACCAACGGATAACTTTAAAGTCTTTCCTGGGAAAGCAAAACAAAAACAAAAGTTGGGCTTTAAATCATAGTTTCAGGCGCCTATAATCTCGGCTCGCGTACCCTGGAATTAAACTCGCTCTGTAAAGTGGTGACGGTGTGCCAGCCTAAAACACCTTAACCGACGGGGGCTTACGCGCATCGTTGCCGCAAAGAGCAGTCGTCAGAAAGAGAAAAAAAAAACGTCTGGCGCCCAACTCCGCCTGGCAGACAGGCCCTGCAACTTCCATCATCGAGCAGGAAAGCCCCTCCTTCCCCACTGCCTCTCCGCTCCGCTGCTCGCGGATTCTCGGTGACCTCCCACCTCCCGCACTTTCCTTCGCTGCCCGCCCCGTGGTTTAAGGTGTGGGTGGGCGGCCACTGCCACCAGCCTTTTCGCTCTTGGCCTTCAAACTCGTTCTCGACTCCACGTCTCGACTGCTCTCTGCATTCTTTCCCCAGAACAGAAAGAACCTGGGTACCCATCCACGTCCAACTCTCTCCTCCTCTCTTCTCTCCTCGATTTTTCTTACTTTGGTCACACACAATATCACCCGATATTTCTCGCCACGTCGTCCCGAGTCTTTCTCTTCATATTTTTCTTTCTAACTTTCTCGGTTGCGACGTTGCTGAAGCCAACAAAAAAAAAAAAACCTACGCCACCACCGGACATCTTCACCGAGTTGCTCTGACGTACTGCCCCGAACCCCCGACCACCACAGCTTCGACCTCAATCGATACCCAGCATTGTCACAGTCGTTGTCGTTCGCATCATGATTTGAAGCGTGCCGGGCCACGCGAACCGTCCATTTGTTCCTAACATCACACAATGCTGTCTTGGCCTACATCGACATCCCAGAGCTCCATCCACAAATTCCCCCGCTAAACTTTCGCCTTGCGTGCGCATTTTCAATATTGCTCGGTCCAGCCTCCGTGGCCTCTTCCATACTGTTATAAGAGCTCGTTCGCTACGCCAATCGATATTGCGACTCGTTCTTTCTCGTTCGCGCCGCCTGATTCCATTTTCAATATCCAGCTACGCAGCTACGCCGCCTTGATCACAGAAGCGATTAACTTCACAGCCGTTATCATGTCGCGCAACCAGCAGCCCATGAGCATTGAAGCCATGCTCGATATGGAACGGCAGGAAGTCCTTGCCTTGCTCGAAGACAGGCCCGTCGCTCAGCCCTCGTCTCAAGAGCGAATGCGGTCTGCTTCGCCATATACTACCCCGCGATCGCCCGTTCGGAGCATGCTGGACATCGACGACAGGCCATCGGGCAGTTCTCCTCCCTCGGTGCGCAGCATGCTCGACACCAGCTCCCCTCCTCCGCCTAAAGTGCGAAGCATGCTGGACCCAGACACGCCCCCAACGGGTCCCTCGAAGTTGTCCGGCACCAGCACCACTCCCAACTCCCCTGTTGCCGCAAAGGCCAGTCTCGCACCCAGCACCGCCGTGCACACGCGCAGCTTCTCTGACGCTGCGTCAAACCCTGTCGAGTTTGGGCCTCGAGCCGTGGGGGCACGTAATGATCCTACCGCAGCTTACCAATTCTCGGATATTATTACCCACAAC